>JAUPTC010000013.1:5610338-5902338 GCA_030762895.1 Sophora flavescens
ATAGCGGTTTACAACCATACAAGCCAGAGAGGGACGAAAATTTGACACTTTTACAATCATTGTTTTTGCTTTACATTATTGGGCTTAAGTGCTAAACATTGTTAAATTTCGGATTTTTCACTCATCTGGCCTTGTTGCCTTCATGGAGAGCATAACTAGAGTACAGGATATTGAATTTTGGTGTTCTTGCTTGTCCCTAGAAAGATAAGGAAGACACCTAATATTTCGGGTTTCATAAGAATTGTCCAATTAGGCCAAAATCATGGCTAAATTCGGTCCCAGAGTTATCCCTAGCGGATTAGTGCGTAGTCCATGATGGTCCTTCACTTAAATGGGCCTAACTTACTCATCTTAAGCCCAATTAGGGCATATGATACCTTGTTGGAAAGCTTATTCAGAGGCCTTTAATTTGGTCTAGGGTTAGGTCAAGATTAATAAGCATAAATAGCAGTTTACAGCCATACAAGCCAGAGAGAGACGAAAATTAGACACTTTTACAATCATTGTTTTTGCTTTACATTATTAGGCTTTATTGGCATTAATTGCCAAACATTGTTAATTTTTGGATTTTTCACCCATCGACTTTGTTGCCTTGCGCAAAAAAAGCATAACAAAAGCTACGGATATCGGATTTTGGTGATCTTGCTGTCCCCGGAAAGATAAGGAAGAGACTTACAATTTCAGGTTTCACTAGAATTATTAAATTAGGTCAAAATCAAGGCTAAATTGGGTCCGTGTTCTGCGGGGCGGATCGGTGTGCAGCCCGTGATGTTCCTTCACTTAAATGGCCTAACTTACTCATCTTAAGCCCAATTAAGGCATATGATACCTTGGTAGAAAGCTTATTCACGGGCCCTTAATTTTGGTCTAGGGTTAGGTCGGGATTAATAAGCATAAATAGCAGGTTAACGATCGCACAAGCCGAGAGAGAGACGGAAGTTAGACAACTTTTACTATCATTGTCTTTGCTTTTACATTATTGGGCTTAATTGCTAAACATTTTTAATTTTAGAATTTTCACTCATTACGATCTTGTTGCCTTGCGTAGAGCATAACTAGATCTACAAATATCGGATTTTGATGATCTTGCAGTCCCTAGAAAAATATGGAAGAGACCTACAATTTCGGGTTTCACAAGAATTGTCAAATTACGCCAAAATAAAGGCTAAATTGGGTCCGAGTTCTCTGGCGTGGATAAGTCTTGCGATCCATGATGTTCCTTCACTTAAATGGGCCTAACTTTCTCATCTTAAGCCCAATTAAGGCATATGATACCTTGGTGGAAAGCATATTCGAGAGGCCCTTAATTTTGGTCTAGGGTTAGGTCATGATTAATAAGCATAAAAAGCAGTTTACAGCTGCACAAGCCAGAGAGAGACGGAAATTAGACAACTTTTACAATCATTGTTTTTGCTTTTATATTATTGGGCTTAATTGCTAAACATTTTTAATTTTCAGAATTTTCACTCATTCAGATCTTGTTGCCTTGCGCAGAGCATAACTAGAGCTACAGATATCAGATTTTGGTGATCTTGCAGTCCCTAGAAAAATATGGAAGAGACCTACAATATCAGGTGTCACAAGAATTGTCAAATTAGGCCAAAATCAAGGCAAAATTGGTTCCCGAGTTCTCTGGCGCGGATCAGCACGCAGTCCGTGATGTTCCTTCACTTAAATGGGCCTAACTTACTCATCTTAATCCCAATTAAGGCATATGATACCATGTTGGAAAGCTTATTCAGAGGCCCTTAATTTGGTCTAGGTTTAGGTCAGGATTAATAAACATAAATAGCAGTTTACAGCCGCACAAGCCAGAGAGAGACGGAAATTATACAACTTTTACAATCATTGTTTTTGCTTTTACATTATTGGGCTTAATTACTAAACATTATTAATTTTCGGATTTTTCGCTCATCCTGACCTTGTTGCTTTACGCAGAGCATAACTAGAGCTACAGATATCGGATTTTGGTGATCTTGCTGTCCCTAGAAAGATAAGGAAGAGACCAACAATTTCTGGTTTCACAAGAATTGTCAAATTAGGTCAAAATCAAGGCTAAATTGGGTCCCGAGCTCTCTGGCGCGGATTAGTGCGCAGACCATGATGCTCCATCACTTAAATGGGCCTAACTTACTCATCTTAAGCCCAATTAAGGCATATGATACCTTGTTGGAAAGCGTATTCAGAGGCCCTTAATTTGGTCTAGGTTAAGGTTAGTATTAATAAGCACAAATAACATTTTACAGCCCAACAAGCCAGAGAGAGACTGAAATTAGACAACTTTTAGAATCATTGTTTTTGCTTTTACATTATTGGGCTTAAGTGCTAAACACTGTTAATTTTCGGATTTTTCACTCATCCTGACCTTGTTGACTTGCGCGAGGCATAACTAGGGCTACAGATATCGGATTTTGGTGATCTTGCTGTCCCTAGAAAGATAAGGAAGAGACCTACAATTTCAGGTGTCTCAATAATTGTCAAATTAGGCCAAAATCAAGGCTAAATTGGGTCCCTAGTTCTCTGGCACGGATCGGTCTGCGCATCCCATGATGTTCCTTCACTTAAATGGGACTAACTTACTCATCTTAAGACCAATTGAGGCCTATGATACCTTCTTTGGAAAGCTTATTCAGAGGCCCTTAATTTGGTCTAGGGTTAGGACATGATTAATAAGCATAAATAGCATTTTACAGCCGCACAAGCCATAGAGAGATGGAAATTTGGCAACTTTTACAATCATTGTTTTTCCTTTTACATTATTGGGCTTAATTGCTAAACATTGTTAATTTTTGGATTTTTCACTCATCATGTCCTTGTTGCCTTGCGCGAGAGCATAACTAGAGCAAGCGATATCGGATTTTGGTGATCTTGTTTGTCCCTAGAAAGATAAGGAAGAGACCTACAATTTCGGGTTTCTCAATAATTGTCAAATTAGGCCAAAATCAAGGCTAAATTGGGCCCCGAGTTCTCTCGGCACGGATCGGTCGCGATCCATGATTTTCCTTCACTTAAATGTGACTAACTTACTCATCTTAAGACCAATTGAGGCATATGATACCTTCTTTGGAAAGCTTATTCGAGAGGCCCTTAATTTGGTCTAGGGTTAGGACATGATTAATAAGCATAAATAGCAGTTTACAGCCGCACAAGCCAGAGAGAGATTGAAATTTGACAAATTTTACAATCATTGTTTTTCCTTTTACATTATTGGGCTTAATTGCTAAACATTGTTAATTTTTGGATTTTTCACTCATCCTGTCCTTGTTGCCTTGCGCAGAGCATAACTAGAGCAAGCGATATCGGATTTTGGTGATCTTGCTTTGTCCCTAGAAAGATAAGGAAGAGACCTACAATTTCAGGTTTCTCAATAATTGTCAAATTAGGCCAAAATCAAGGCTAAATTGGGTCCAGAGTTCTCTACCACGGATCGGTCTGCGAGTCCATGATGTTCCTTCACTTAAATGGGACTAACTTACTCATCTTACGCCCAATTGAGGCATATGATACCTTGCTGGAAAGCTTATTTAGAGGCCTTTAATTTGGTCTAGGGTGAGGCCATGATTAATAAGCATAAATAGCGGTTTACAGCCGCACAAGCCGAAGAGAGAGACGGAAATTTGACAACTTTTACAATCATTGTTTTTCATTTTACATTATTGGGCTTAATTGCTAAACATTGTTAATTTTTGGATTTTTCACTCATCCTGTCCTTGTTGCCTTGCGTAGAGGCATAACTAGAGCAAGCGATATCGGATTTTGGTGATCTTGCTGTCCCTAGAAAGATAAGGAAGAGACCTAAAATTTCAGGGTTTCTCAATAATTGTCAAATTAGGCCAAAATCAAGGCTAAATTGGGTCCAGAGTTCTCAGCGCACGGATTAGTGCGCGATCCATGATGTTCCTTCACTTAAATGGGACTAACTTACTCATCTTAAGCCCAATTGAGGCATATGATACGTTCTTTGGAAAGCTTATTCAGAGGCCTTAATTTGGTCTATGGTTAGGCCATGATTAATAACCATAAATAGCGGTTTACATCCGCACAAGCCGAGAGAGACGAAAATTTGACAACTTTTACAATCATTGTTTTTCCTTTTACATTATTGGGCTTAATTGCTAAACATTGTTAATTTTTGGATTTTTCACTCATCTGTCCTTGTTGCCTTGCGCGAAGACATAACTAGAGCAAGCGATATCGGATTTTGGTGATCTTGCTTTGTCCCTAGAAAGATAAGGAAGAGACCTACAATTTCAGGTTTCTCAATAATAGTCAAATTAGGCCAAAATCAAGCCTAAATTGGGTCCCGAGTTCTCTGGCGGGGATCGATTGCAAAGTCCATGATGATCCTTCACTTAAATGGGACTAACTTACTCATCTTAAGCCCAATTGAGGCGTAGGATACCTTCTTTGGAAAGCTTATTCGATGACCCTTAATTTGGTCCTGGGTTAGGTAAGGATTAACAAGCATAAATAGCAGTTTACAGCCGCAAATGCGAGGAGAGAGGCGAAAAGTAGACAACTTTTACAATCATTGTTTTTGCTTTCACATTATTGGGCTTAATTGCTAAACATTGTTAATTTTCGGATTTTTCACTTATCCGACCTTGTTGCCTTTGCGCAGCATAACTAGAGCTACGAGATATCGGATTTTGGTGATCTTCTTGTCCCTAAAAAGATAAGGAAGAGACCTACAATTTCAAGTTTTACGAGGAATTGTCAAATTAGGCGAGAATCAAGGCTAAATTTGGTCCCGGGTTCTGCAGCGCGGATCGGTGCTCGATCCATGATGTTCCTTCACTTAAATGGCCCTAAAAAGATACTCATCTTAAGTCCAATTAAGGCATATGATACCTTTTTGGAAAGCTTATTCGAGAGGCCCTTAATTTGGTCTAGGGTTAGGCCAGGATTAATAAGCATAAATAGCGATTCTTTGCTGCTGCAAGCCAGAGAGAGACGGAAATTTGACAACTTTTACAATCATTATTTTTACTTTTACATTATTGGGCTTAATTGCTAAGCATTGTTAATTTTCGGATTTTTCACTCATCGTGACCTTGTTACCTTGCGCAGAGCATAGCTAGAGATACAGATATCGGATTATGGTAAGTAAGAGACCTACAATTTCAGGTGTTACAAGAATTTATCAAATTAGGCCAAAATCAAGGCTAAATTAGGTCCCGAGTTCTCCGGCGCGGATCAGTGCACAACCCATGATGTTCCTTTACTTAAATGGTCCTAACTTACTCATCTTAAGCTCAATTAAGGCATATGATACGTTGTTGGAAAGCTTATTCAGAGGCCCTTAATTTGGTTTAGGGTTTGGTCAGGATTAATAAGCATAAATAGCAGTTTACAGTCGCACAAGCCAGAGGGGGACGAAAATTTGAGAACTTTTACAATCTTTTTTTTTGCTTTTACATTATTGGGCTTAATTGCTAAACATTGTTAATTTTTGGATTTTTCACTCATCTGACCTTGTTGCCTTGCGCGAGACACAACTAGAGCTACGAGATATCGATTTTTGGTGATCTTGCTTGTCCCTAGAAAGATAAAGAAGAGACCTACAATTTTAGGCTTCACAAGAATTGTCAAATTAGGCTAAAATAAAGGATAAATTGGGTCCCGAGATCTTTGGCATGGATCGGTCATGCGATCCATGATGTTCCTTCACTTATATGGGACTAACTTACTCATCTTAAGCCCAATTAAGGCATATGTTACCTTCTTTGGGCAGCTTAGTCGAGAGGCACTTAATTTGGTCTTGGGTTAGGTCAGGATTATTAAGCATAAATAGAAGTTTACAGTAAAAGCACTAGAGAGGGTGGAAATTAAACAACTTTTACAATCATTGTTTTTGCTTTCACATTATTGGGCTTAATTGCTAAACATTGTTAATTTTCTGATTTTTCACTCATCCCGACCTTGTTACCTTTCGCGAGCATAACTAGAGCTACGGATATCGGATTTCCGTGATCTTGCTGTCCCTAGAAAGATAAGCAAGACACCTAATATTACAGGATTCATAAGAATTGTCAAATTTGCCCAAAATCAAGGCTAAATTGGGTCCCGAGTTCTCCGGGCGTGGATCGGTGCCGATCCCATGATGTTCCTTCACTTAAATGGGCCAAACTTACTCATCTTACGCCCAATTAAGGCATATGATACCTTGTTGGAAAGCTTATTCAGAGGCCCTTAATTTGGTTTAGGGTTAGGTCAGGATTAATTAGCATAAATAGAAGTTTACAGCCTCAAGCCAGAGAGAGACGGAAATTAGATAACTTTTGCAATCATTGTTTTTGCTTTTACATTATTGGGCTTAATTGCAAAACATTGTAAATTTTCGGATTTTTCACTCATCCTGACATTGTTGCCTTAGAAGAGCATAACTAGAGCTACGAGAGATCGGATTTTGGTGGTCTTCTGTCCCTAGAAAGATAAGGAAGAGACCTACAATTTTAGGTTTCACAAGAATTGTCAAATTAGGCCAAAATCAATGCTAAATTGGATCCCGAGTTCTCTGGCGCGGATCAGTGCGCAGTCCATGATGTTCCTTCACTTAAATGGGCCAAACTTACACATCTAAAGCCCAATTAAGGCATATCATACCTTGTTGGAAAGCTTATTAAGAGGCCCTTAATTTGGCCTAGGGTTAGGTCTGGATTAGTAAGTATAAATAGTAGTTTACAGCCGCACAATCCAGAGAGAGACTGAAATTAGACAACTTTTACAATCATTGTTTTTTTTTTTTACATTATTAGGCTTAATTGCTAAACATTCTTAATTTTCGGATTTTTCACTCATCCTGACCTTGTAGCCTTTCGCAGAGCATAACTTGAGCTACATATATAGGATTTTGGTGATCTTGCTGTCCCTAGAAAGATAAGGAAGAGACCTACAATTTCCGGTTTCAAAAGAATTGTCAAATTAGGCCAAAATCAAGGCTAAATTGGGTCCCGAGTTCTCTGGCGCGGATCAGTGCGCAGACCATGATGTTCTTTTACTTAAATTGGCCTAACGTACTCATCTTAAGCCCAATTAAGGCATATGATACCTTGTTGGAAAGCTTATTCAGAGGCCCTTAATTTGGTCTATGGTAAGGTCAGGATTAATAAGCATAAATAGAAATTTACAGCCGCTCAAGCCAGAGAGAGATGGAAATTAGACAACTTTTACAATCATTGTTTTTGCTTTTTCATTAATGGGCTTAATTACTAAACATTTTTAATTTTCATATTTTTCACCCATCCTGACCTTGTTGCCTGACGCAGAGCATAACTGGAGCTACGGATATCGGATTTTGGTGATCTTGTTGTCCCTTGAAAGATAAGGAAGAGACCTACAATTTCAGGTTTCACAAGAATTGTCAAATTAGGCCAAAATCAAGGCTAAATTGAATCCTGAGTTCTCTAGCGCAGATCAGTGCGCAGTCCATGATGTTCCTTCACTTAAATGGGACTAACTTTTACTCATATTAAGTCCAATTCAGGCATATGATACCTTGTTGGAAAGCTTATTCAGAGGCCCTTAATTTGCTATAGGGTTAGGTCAGGATTAATAAGCATAAATATCAGTTTACAGCCGCACAAGCTAGAGAGAGACGGAAATTAGACAACTTTTACAATCATTGTTTTAACATTTACATTAATGGGCTTGATTGCTAAACATTGTTAATTTTCGGATTTTTCACTCATCCTGACCTTGTTGCCTTGCGCAGAGCATAACTAGAACTACAGATATCGGATTTTGGTGATCTTGATGTCACTAGAAAGATAAGGAAGAGACCTACAATTTCTGGTTTCACAAGAATTGTCAAATTAGGCCAAAATCAAGGCAAAATTGGGTCCCGGGTTCTCTGGCGTGGATCAGTGCGCAGTCCATGATGTTCCTTCACATAAATGGGCCTAACTTACTCAACTTAAGCCCAATTAAGGCATATGATACCTTGTTGGTAACTTATTCAGAGGCCCTTAATTTGGTCTAGGGTTAGGCCAGGATTAATAAGCATAAAAGCAGTTTACAGCCGCACAAGCCAGAGAGAGACAAAAATTAGACAACTTTTACAATCATTGTTTTTGCTTTTACATTAATGGGCTTAATTGCTAAAATTTGTTAATTTTCGAATTTTTCACTCATCCTGACCTTGTTGCCTTGCGCAGAGCATAACAAGAGCTACAGATATCGGATTTTGATGATCTTGCTGTCCCTAGAAAGATAAGGAAGAGACCTTCAATTTCAGGCTTCACAACAATTGTAAAAATAGGCCAAAATCAAGGCTAAATTGGGTCGCGAGTTCTCTGGCACGGATCAGTGCACAGTCCATAATGTTCCTTCACTTAAATGGGCCTAACTAACTCATCTTAAGCCTAATTAAGGCATATGATACCTTGCTGGAAAGCTTATTCAGAGGCCCTTAATTTAGTCTCGGGTTAGGTCAGGATTAATAAGCATAAAGAGCAGTTTACTGCCGCAAAAGCCAGAGAGAGACGAAAATTAGACAACTTTTACAATCATTGTTTTTGGTTTTACATTATTGGGCTTAATTGCTAAACATTGTTAATTTTCGGATATTTCACTCATCCTAACCTTGTTGCCTTAACATGAGCATAACTAGAGCTTGGATATCGGATTTTGGTGATCTTGATGTCCCTAGAAAGATAAGGAAGACATCTACAATTTCAGGTGTTAATAGAATTGTCAATTTAGGCCAAAATCAAGGCTAAATTGGGGCACGAGTTCTCTGGCGCGGATCAGTGCGCAGTCCATGATGTTCCTTCACTTAAATGGGTCTAACTTACTCATCTTAAGCCCAATTAAGGCATATGATACCTTGTTGGAATGCCTATTCGAGAGGCCCTTAATTTGGTCTAGGGTTAGGTCAGGATTAATAAACAAAAATAGTAGTTTACAGCCACACAAGTCAGAGAGAGACGGAAATTAGACAACTTTTACATTGATGGGCTTAATTGCTAAACATTGTTAATTTTTGGATTTTTCACTCATCCTGACCTTGTTGCCTTGCGCAGAGCATAACTAGAGCTACAGATATCGGATTTTGGAGATCTTGCTATCCCTAGAAAGATAAGGAAGAGACCTACAATTTCAGGTTTCACAAGAATTGTCAAATTAGGCCAAAATCAAGGCTAAAACGGGTCCCGTGTTTTCTGGCATGGATCAATGCGCAGTCCATGATGTTCCTTCACTTAAATGGGCCTAACTTACTCATCTTAAGCCCAATTAAGGCATATGATACCTTGTTGGAAAGCTTATTCAGAGGCCCTTAAATTGGTCTAGGGTTAGGTCAGGATTAATAAGCATAAAGAGCAATTTACAGCCGCAAAAGCCAGAGAGAGACGGAAATTAGATAACTTTTACAATCATTGTTTTTGCTTTTACATTATTGGGCTTAATTGCTAAACATTGTTAATTTTCGGATTTTTCACTCATCCCTAACCTTGTTGCCTTGCGCAAAAGCATAACTAGAGCTACGGATATCGGATATTGGTGATCTTCTTGTCCTAGAAAGATAAGGAAGAGACCTACAATTTCGGGTTTTACAAGAATTGTTAAATTAGGCCAAAATCATGGCTAAATTGGTCCGAAGTTCTATGGTGCGGATCGGTCACGAAGTCCATGATGTTCCTTCACTTAAATGGGTCTAACTTACTCATCTTAAGCCCAATTAAGGAATATGATACCTTGTTGGAAAGCTTATTCAGAGGCCCTTAATTTGGTCTAGGGTTAGTCCAGGATTAATAAACATAAATAGCAGTTTACTGATCACACAAGCCAGAGAGAGACGAAAATTTGACAATTGTTACAATCATTGTTTTTGCTTTTACATTATTGGGCTTAATTGCTAAACATTGTTAATTTTCGGATTTTTCACTCATCCGACCTTGTTGCCTTGCCCGGAGCATAACTAAAGCTACATATATCGATTTTGGTGATCTTGTCTTGTCCCTAGAAAGATAAGGAAGAGACCTATATTTTCTGGTTTCACAAGACACTAGTGGAAATAATGTAATATACGGGAACATTTTATGTCGAGTTGTCCATATGTTTTACGTTAAAAATGAGGCGGTGGAAGTTTTGTAAATATTAAATCACTATTTGCGTCGGTTGTGTAATGAATCGACGTTAAAAGTGATTTGCGGGGAGTATTAACACTTTTAACGTCGATTGTTTATACAAGCGACGTTAAAAGTGTGATTTTTACTTCAATTAAATAAATAAGCGTAAATAATCCTATATTCCTATCTGAAACTCATTCCTATCTTTATTTCATTGTCATCTCCATGTTGTCACTCTTAACGCAGATCACTCCATATATAGTGCAGTTTATTTCTAATATTTTTTTTAAACAAGTTTATTTTTAATCTTAATTAATTAGCTTGAATTAGTAAACAAATTATTTTACAAATTAAAATAAATAAACACTTAACATATAACAAGTTATATGTATAATCAAATCGCATCTCATTGAAGCGATTCATAAGTTACAATTACATGATTAAAAGATAAAAAATTTCTGCAACATAGCCCTAAAATATAAAAAATTTTCTGCTTCAACGTCATTTTCTTCTCAGTCATGTCCTCAGAAACTCCAATGGATGCATCCCCTCCCTCATTTGAATTCCTTGATGCTCCATCTAAATCCATAATCACTTGCAGCCAAAGCGGAGTGAAAGGGATGAAGGGGATGAAATAAAGTGAGGGAATCGCATTATGTGATTCACTCAACCTTACCATCCATGTTATGTGATTTACTCAACCTCAGAAGTTTTTTGACCATTAAGACAGAAATCTTTAAGTCTAGGTATAGGAAGAAATAACAAAAGTCTCAAATATGATAGAGCCATCTTTGTAAAGGAATAGAAAGCATACGAAATATAGAGGAAAAGAAGAGGGTGTATTACGATGATCTGAGAAGAATGGTACTTTATATAGAGAAGAGAGACTACCTGATTTTCTTCAAAACTGATCTATAAACTTAATATTCATTAAGAGGATTAAGTTACAAGGTGCATGGATAAGTAGCACAATAGTCAAAGGAATGAATGTTTTTGCAGAAACTTATACACTTTTAACGTCGATTGTCTTCAACAAGCGGCGTTAAAAATGTTTTTAAAATAAAAAATATTTATTTTTATCGTTAGTTGTTTAATACAACGGCGTTAAACAATGACTTTTAACGTTAGTTGTTTAAGACAACTGCGCGTTAAAAATGACTTCTAACGTTAGTTGTATTAAACAAGCGACATAAACTGTTGTTTTATTTATGGTTTTTGATTATAACGTTTACACCCGCGCGCCTTCTTCACTTCGCTATGTATCGTCTCTATTCTTCTCTTTTCATCACGCTCACTCTCTCACTCTCACTCTCACTCTCACCTGTCCTAATCACGAGCTCCTCTCCACCGCAACCACCGCGAGGGCTTCTTCGCCACCACCGTGAGGGTACACTCTTAACCCTAACTCTGTCTTTCCCGCTCATTCTTTGCAATAACTTGACATCTCTCTTTCCCCTTCCCATGCACTAACTCTCCTTGTCCCTCTCGCTATCGGTAACCACATCGAACGTTGGCCACCACTCATTGCCCTCACCACCACCACGCGAGCACTTATTTCTGGTGTGTCTTTAGGGCACATTTTTTTATTTTTGGTTTTGAGTGTATGTTGAAACTGTAGTCTCTGTAGTTGAAACTTGAAACTGTGGGTTTGAGTTGTTTGGAATGTCTCTATTTCCGGTCGTGGGTTTTGTGTTTTCTCTTATTTTTCTTCTGCTATCATGACCTATTTCAAAATGGGAAGAAATTTAGAGTTTCTTATAGCATGTGACATCAACAATATATTGCTCATTGGAATTCTGTTTTGTTAATTTATCTTCATCTGCTTATTTCTTTTATGTCTTAAGAAACCTGAAAATGGTGTAAATTTGAAATAATTTTTAAACGCCTTGCTTGTATATATCATGATCTCTTGATCGATTCATATGGCTGAGTGGTTATAGTACTAGATATAGCAATAGTCCTAATATGTGTTGTTGCACTGCTTGATGAGAAGAATGATGTAAGATTACCGTGGAAATTTGTTTTAGGTAGTTAGTCAAATAAGATATACATGGTTGACGGGATCTCAAAAACTAGTTTTCAATTAGGATTTCAAAAACTATTTTTCAATCTCCCGTATTGTCCTTATATTGGATATATGTTTTGTATATCTACAGAACCTATCTAGTTATGGATCATAGTTGGATGGTTTGTAAGCACACTAGTGCTGAGTATTTGAAGGGGGTGAGAGAATTTATAGAATTTACTCAAAGGAATGTTCCTAATAGTAATGGAATGTTCCGTTGTCCTTGTGTCAAGTGTTTGAATACAAGGAAATGTACGGAGAAGGATATACGTACTCATTTGATTTGTGAGATTTGCTTGAGTTATACAAGATGGATATGGCATGGTGATGTGTTGTTGACTAGTACGGCAAGTGTCTCCCAAAGTGAGGGACGTTGACGTAGATATGGAGGATGATCGAGTAGAGGACATGATCCGTGATATTGGACAAGAATCTTTTCATCGAGCTCATGTGTATGATAGGTTGTGCGGTGATGCGAGATAAGCCTTTATATCCAGGGTGTACTACTCATACACGGTTGTCGGCGATGCTAAAATTGGTTTGTGTGAAGGCGAGAAATGGTTGGACCGATAAAAGCTTCACGAATTGCTTGAAGTGTTGAAAGACTTGCTTGGGAGGACAACACATTGCTGTTTGTAACTATGAGGCCAAGAAGGTATTGTGTCCGATGGGTATGGAGTATAAGAAGATACACGCGTGCCCCAACGATTGCATATAGTACACCAGTGTTCATGAAGACAATCATGATTGCCCCAAATGTGGGTTATCACGATACAAAGTGAAGGGTGGTGATGATGATGATGATCTTGATGATGTGAGAAAAAAGGGTCCTCCTGCGAAGGTGTTGTGGTATCTTGCAATAATTCCAAGGTTCAAGCGATTGTTTGCCAATGTGAAAGATGCGAAGAATCTTATATGGCATAATGCCTTGAGGAAACGTGATGGAAAGGTTCGTCATCCTGCTGATTCTATGCAATGGAAGAATATTGATACTATGTTTCCGGATTTCGCCGATGAGCCAAGAAACCTAAGGCTTGGACTTGCTACTGATGGAATGAATCCTTATGGTAACATGAGTAGTATTCATAGGTCATGGCCTGTTCCGTTGATAATTTACAACCTGCCCCCTTGGTTGTGCATGAAGCGCAAATACATGATGTTGTCTATGATGATTTCAGGCCCAAAGCAACCGGAAAATGACTTAGATGTTTATCTAAGTCCCTTGATTGAAGACTTGAAAACGCTGTGGGTGGAAGGTGTTGATGTAGTTGATGGGTATTCACATGAGACTTTCAAGCTTCGGTGCCATGTTATTTTGCAACGACTTTCCAAAGCATACGGTAACTTGTCCGGTGCAGTGTCAAGGGTCATAAAGCATGCCCTATATGTGAAGAAGGCACATGCTACACTCAATTGCATCATGGAAAGAAGATGGTTTACCTTGGGCATCGGAGATTTCTTAGACGTGATCACCCATATCGTAAGATGAAAAAAACTTTTAATGGATGCCAAGAGACAGAAGAAGCTCGGCGACCTTAATTGAAGAAGCGGGGTTTATCGAGAGGGTAAAGGGCATCGATGTTATATTCGGCAAGTCCAAAAAGAAAGGTAAAGCTACTGAGAAAAACATATGGAAGAAGAGGTCGATATTCTTTGATCTTCCATACTGGCGCAAGCTTGATGTCAGACACTGCATTGGCTTGATGCATGTGGAGAAAAATGTGTGTGATAGTGTGATCGGGACGCTTCTCAACATTCAGGGCAAGACAAAGGATGGTGTGAATGCTCGTCTCGACCTCGTTGCTATGGGTATACGAGAGCAGTTAGCTCCAGTTGTTGAGGATGGTAAGCGGACTTATTTCTTTGCCAAGATGTCATACTTTGTCCAAAAAAGAGAGACAAATTTTCTGCAGGTGTCTTGGGGCATCAAAGTTCCACATGGTTACTCTTCAAATATGAAGAGGCTTGTCTCTAGTGATCTTAAATTGGTTGGCTTAAAGTCTCATGATTGTCACATCTTGATGCAACAACTTCTGCCCGTTGCTATTCGTGGTATTGCTCCAAAAAATGTGATACATGCCATTACTCGGTTATGCTCATTCTTCAATTCTATATGTAGCAAAGTCGTTGACCCCCGTATGTTGGATGACTTGGAAATTGACGCTGCTACAATCTTATGCCAATTGGAGATGTATTTTCCTCCTTCCTTTTTCGACATAATGGTTCACTTAATTGTTCATTTGGTGAGGGAGATTAGATTATGGGGCCAGTTTTTCTGATATGGATGTACCCAGTTGAGCGCTACATGAAGATCTTGAAAGGGTACGTGAAGAATCCTCATCGTCCGGAAGCATCTATTGTTCAAAGGTATGTTGTAGAAGAAGCTATTGAGTTTTGTTCGAACTACCTTCATAACACATATCCTATAGGGGTTCCTAAGCCTCGGCATGATGTGATAAGATGTCAAGGTAAGGGTACACATGGCTTAAGAATTAATAGCAAGGGTCGGGAGGAAGTGCTTCAAGCACATTTGTATGTATTGAATAACATCGATTCTGTTCAACCTTTCTTATTTGAACATAAAAGAAAAATCAATCAAGAAAACCCTCGAATGAGCGAAAGGTGGTTGTTGAACAAGCATAACAAGACTTTCTTACCATGGTTCAAGGAAGAAATGCTTAAGGATGGTAATACTTCTTCTGATGACGTAAGATGGCTAGCACGTGGGCCTAGCTTCAACGTCATACGTTGGAGCGGATACGACATCAATAACTTTTCCTTTTATATAAAGGAACAAGATAACAAGAGTACCATGCAAAATAGTGGGGTTATGATCGTGGCCGAAGCAATGCACTTCTCTAGTGCAAAGGACACAAAACCCGTTAAAGCACCGACACCTTACTTTGGATATTTTGAAGATAATTGGGTGCTAGATTACACTAAGCTTACAGTGCCGGTTTTTAAATGTAAGTGGGTTGATAGTAACGGTGGTGTACAAACCGACGAATTAGGGTTCACATTGGTAGACCTCAACAAGTTAGGTCATATAAATGAGCCTTTCATAATGGCTTCCCAAGCAAAACAAGTGTTCTACATCACTGATCCTTCTAACAAAAGGTTGTCCGTGGTTCTCCAAGGAAAAAGCATGTATAATGGTAGTGATGAAAATCAAGATTCAAATCTTGATATTCCTGAGACTCCTTCTTTTTCAACAAACATGCCTACTATAATCGAGGAGACATAGGTGGACGATGTACATGCCACTCGTGATGATCATCACGAAGGGATATTGATATAGGTAGTTTAAACTTAGTATACATTTATTTTTATTTATACTTCTGTATTTATTTTTAGTTTTAACCTATTTTAATAAATATATATTATTTCTGAACAATCATACATATGGATCAGACGGGTGGCCCACATGCACGAGAGGACACTGTGGGGCCTACGCAAGACCCGATCGTGCCTAGGCATGATTCTAGTGTAAGTTTACATGTTATATAATATCTTTAGTCCTTTTTAATGTAAGTTTATAATGTTACAACCCTCTATTTTATCATTTTTTTTGTCCATACAGACATCACAGTCTCAGAGGAAATGTGGTAGAGGAGCCACGACTTTGAAGAAATTAGAGAACGCCAGGCAAAGCGGACAGAAGCTTGAGGTGTGCTTTGATGTTAATCTAAAGCCCCAGGGACCCCGTGCTAAAGAATTTAAAAAGTGGGTGTTTCTACAAGCGAAGCAGCACATTAGCATCAACTACAACCATTGGAATGACATTCCACAGAACGTTAATGATCAGATTTGGGAGGTTATCACGGTATTTTACCTTTACATTCTTTTGATTTACATTATTAGATAATTATCCGAGTTATAATCCATCCAGTTGTTATGTATTTAATGTGTAGGTAGCTTGGACTGTGCCGAATGACGAGGATCATCGTACGAAATGTATGAAAATGGCATCAAAGCACTATAATGGGTTCGAGCATGATCTTACCACGTACTATGTATCTGGGAAGAAGCGGCTTGATAAGATGTTCTCGGATTATCCCTGGATTGATAAGGATACTTGGGATATGTTTGCTAGGAGTCGACAGGATGAAGACTTTCAGGTTGGTTGATTAAGTTAATTTTGTATCCTTCTTATAGATCATTTAACTGTATTTAGTTATGTGTTTTTGTTTGAATAGGCTACGGTAGAGAAGGGTAGGCAGAATCAGGCGAAGAACGTCCACCGCCACACCATGTCTCGGGGTGGGTACGAGACTCAGATCGAGGAGATGATGGCGGATAGGCTGAGGGTGAAGCAGGAAGAGCACGCTGCTAGGATAGAAAGAGGAGAGGTGTCTGAGGGCACACCATTAAGTCCTCCGTCGGACATCGACCGCAAGGATGTCTGGTTAGCCAGCCGCATGACAAAGACAGGATCTTTTAAAGTTGATGCCACTCGCGAAGTGGCAGATAAGATTGTAAGTAAATAATTAACTTCATTTCAATTTATATTTGTATATATATTTTTAACACTTTTCACTTGCACGTTTTTTAATTACTTCATTGTAGATGGATCTTAAAGCACAATGCTCCTAGGGCTCATTCGTCCCTTCTGAACTGCGGGACGTCTTGATGACTGCTCTAGGCAAGAAAGACCATCCTGGTCGGGTTATCGGTGTTCTCGGGAACGTGACCATCGAGAGAATATTATGGAAAGTCTGCTTCATGAAAGCGGGTCGTCGATGAGGCATCAATTTTGGAATCCATGACTCAAAGATCTCATCTCCAACCTGCCAATTACAACGCATCTAATGAAAAGCTTCCTATCCAACCCGAGAATTCAAGCGGCGGTTGCTAGCGAGCTTTCCTCCGTCGGTTCATCCCGGGACACGCGAGGACATGCCAACCCTTCACATGTGAGCACAAAAGAGAGTTATAGTGGGGCACATGTGGAGGACGATGAGTTGGCAGCTAGGGAGCGGGAGTTGGAAGTCCAACGCCGTGAGCTTGAGTTGGAAATGCAAAGGCGTGAGCTTGAGTTGGACTTCAAACGCCATGAGCTCGAAATGGTAACAAAGGTATGTATTCATTATTAATGTCCAAATTAGTCAAATAATTACTTGTATTTTTTTAATTATCAACAACTTATCTATTTTATTTTTTCTAAATTGAAGGCCAAGTCGACGTCGGTGTCGCAGTCACCTGTCACTCGTTTGTTCTCACTTGGTGAGGATTATGCCTTTGAGATTTTTGAATGTCCATTGGAGCACGATGGATGGGTGGCACGCCCAAATCAAGAGAGGATATTTTCCTTCTGTGGTGAAGATCTCGGGCATGCCTCCAGAGATAACGTGTGGATGGCCAGCACGGTTTTGTGTCTCTGGCGCACGTAAGTTAATTTTAATTTTATAACTTATTTATTTTTGGTATTTTTCCATTTAATAATTTATTTTAATTTCAATATATATATTATGTAATTAACATCCACACCTTTTCATATCTTAGGTATCTCCATCGTCTTCAGCTTGATAAGGGTTCCAAAACAGTTTATGGCTTCTTAGATCCGTCAATCCTTATGCCTCAATTCTTTGCCGGCGATGAATTAAGTAAATACATAGGGAACTTGATGGGAGACAATCGGAAAGAATTATATCTGGCTCCCTACTGTATGAATAACCATTGGCAGTTGCTCATATTTCAGTCGTCTAGGCACACTGTCATATTCTTTCTCTCTCCACCAAAACCCGCCACAGGAGGTGGTGGAAGCTGTAAATACGTAAGTAACTAATCTTCAATTTAATTTAAGTTTTAATATCAGTTGTTTTTAGCTTATTACACACATGATATATGAATTTGTTAATTGACATGATTATTTGTTTATGATAGCGGGCTGAAGGCGAGTAGCATAAGTTGCACCAACGGGAGAAGTAGGACTTCTAAGACTAAAGGAAATCCTGATTGGATCATCCTCAAGGTTTGGTAGTTTATTTATCAAATAATTAATATTCTAATTACTAATTTATATGTATATTTAACTAACATTGAAATTAATTTTGTTTGTAGTCTCGATTTCAACCTGACGGGTGGTCGTGCGCTATTATGTGATGCTTCATATGCTGAACATAGTCTCCGCATCTATTACGGATGGATGGAAGAAGGTAATATTTAAACAACATCTTAAATTATATATTATACTTTTGGTGATGACTTGCGTTATTGTTATTGTTATTATTTGAACGTGTCTAGGCATTTAACAACCAATTGCCTCTTCAAAAAGATGAGTTTAGAGACCTGAGGATGCGTTTGGCAGAATTCTTCTTCAAGTATACGGCTGAAATTAGATAACTTTTACAATCATTGTTTTTACTTTTACATTAATGAGCTTAATTGCTAAACATTGATAATTTTCGGATTTTTCATTCATCCTGACCTTGTTACCTTGCGCAGAGCATAACTAGTGCTACAGATATCGGATTTTGGTGATCTTGCTGTCCCTAGAAAGATAAGGAAGAGACCTACAATTTCAAGTATCACAAGAATTGTGAAATTAGGCCAAAATCAAGGCTAAATTGGTTCCCTAGTTCTCTGGCGCAGATCAGTATGCAGTCCATGATGTTCCTTCACTTAAATGGGCCTCACTTACTCATCTTAAGCCCAATTAAGGCAAGGATACCTTGTTGGAAAGCCTATTCAGAGGCCCTTAATTTGGTCAAGGGTTAGGTCAGGATTAATAAGCATAAATAGCAGTTTACAGCCGCACAAACCAGAGAGAGACGAAAATTAGACAACTTTTACAAGCATTGTTTTTGCTTTTACACTATTGGGCTTAATTGCTAAACATTGTTAATTTTCGGTTTTTCACTCATCCTGACCTTGTTGCCTTGCGCAGAGCATAAATAGAGCTACAAATATCGGCTTTTGGATGATCTTGCTGTCCCTAGAAAGATAAGGAAGAGACCCACAATTTCAGGTTTCACAAGAATTATCAAATTAGGCCAAAATCAATGCTAAATTGGGTCCCGAGTTCCCTGTCGCGGATCAGTGCGCAGTCCATGATGTTCCTTCACTTAAATGGGCCTAACTTACTCATCTTAAGCCCAATTAAGGCATGTGATACCTTGTTGGAAAGCTTATTCAAAGGCCCTTTATTTGCACTAGGGTAAGGTCAGGATTATTGAGCAACAATACCAATTTACAGACGCACAAGCCATTGAGAGATGAAAATTAGACAACTTTTACAATCATTGTTTTTGCTTTTACATTATTGGGATTAATTGCTAAACATTGTTAATTTTCGGATTTTTCACTCATCCTGACCTTGTTGCCTTGCGCAAAGCATAACTAAAGCTACAGATATCGAATTTTGGTGATGTTGCTGTCCCTAGAAAGATAAGGAAGAGACCTACAATTTCAGGTTTCACAAGAATTGTCAATTTAGGCCAAAATCAAGGCAAAATTGGATCCCGAGTTCTCTGGCACGGATCATTGCGTTGTCCTTGATGTTCCTTCACTTAAATGGGCCTAACTTACTCATCTTTAGCCCAATTAAGGCATATGATACCTTCTTGCAAAGATTTTTCAGAGGCCCTTAATTTGGTCTAGGGTTAGGTCAAGATGAATAAGCATAAATAACAGTTTACAGCCGAGAGAGACAGAAATTAGAAAACTTTTCCAATTATTGTTTTTGCTTTTACATTATTGGGCTTAATTACTAAACATTGTTAATTTTCGGATTTTTCACCAATCCTGACCTTGTTGCCTTGCGCAGAGCATAACTAGAGCTACAGATATCGGATTTTGGTGATCTTGCTGTCCCTAGAAAGATAAGGAAGAGACCTATAATTTCTGGTTTCAAAATAATTGTTAAATTAGGCCAAAATCAAGGCTTAATTGGGTCCCGAGTTCTCTGGCGCTGATCAGTGTGCATTCCATGATGTTCCTTCACTTAAATGGGCCTAACTTACTCATCTTAATCCCAATTAAGGCAAATGATACTTTGTTGCAAAGCCTATTCAGAGGCCCTTAATTTGGTCTATGGTTAGGTCATGATTTATAAGCATAAATAACAGTTTACAGCCGCACAAGCCAGAGAGAGACGAAAATTAGACAACTTTTATAACCATTGTTTTTACTTTTACGTTAATGGGCTTAATTTCTAAACATTGTTAATTTTCGGATTTTTCATTCATCCTGACCTTGTTGCCTTGCGCAGAGCATAACTAGAGCTACATATATCGGATTTTGGTGATCTTGCTGTCCCTAGAAAGATAAGGAAGAGACCTACAATTTCAGGTTTCACAAGAATTGTCAATTTAGGCCAAAATCAAGGCCAAATTGGATCCCGAGTTCTCTGGCACGGATCAGTGCGCTGTCCATGATGTTCCTTCACTTAAATGGGCCTAACTTACTCATCTTAAACCCAATTAAGGCATATGATACCTTGTTGCAAAGATTATTCAGAGGCCCTTAATTTGGTCTAGGGTTAGGTCAAGATTAATAAGCATAAATAACAGTTTACAGCCGAGAGAGACAGAAATTAGAAAACTTTTCCCATCATTGTGTTTCCTTTTACATTATTGGGCTTAATTACTAAACAATGTTAATTTTCGGATTTTTCACCAATCCTTACCTTGTTGCCTTGCGCAGAGTATAACTAGAGCTACAGATATCGGATTTTGGTGATCTTGCTGTCCCTAGAAAGATAAGGAAGAGACCTATAATTTCTGGTTTCAAAATAATTGTTAAATTAGGCCAAAATCAAGGCTTAATTGGGTCCCGAGTTCTCTGGCGCTGATCAGTGTGCATTCCATGATTAAGGCAAATGGTACTTTGTTGAAAAGCCTATTCAGAGGCCCTTAATTTGGTCTACTGTTAGGTCATGATTTATAAGCATAAATAACAGTTTACAGTCGCACAAGCCAGAGAGAGACGAAAATTAGACAACTTTTATAATCATTGTTTTTACTTTTACGTTAATGGGCTTAATTTCTAAACATTGTTAATTTTCGGCTTTTTCATTCATCTTGACCTTGTCGCCTTGCGCATAGCATAACTAGAGCTACACAAATCGGATTTTGGTGATCTTGTTGTCGCTTGAAAGAAAAGGAAGAGACCTACAATTTCAGGTTTCACAAGAATTGTCAAATTAGGCCAAAATCAAGGCTAAATTGGGTCCCAAGTTCTCTGGCGCGGACCAGTGCACAGTCCATGATGTTACTTCACTTAAATGGGCCTAAATTACTCATCTTAAGCCCAATTAAGGCATATGATACCTTGTTGGAAAGCTTATTCAGAGGCCCTTAATTTGCTCTAGGGTTAGGTCAGGATTAATAAGCATAAATAGCAGTTTACAGCCGCAAAAGCCAGAGAGAGACTGAAATTATCCAACTTTTACAATCATTGTTTTTACATTTACATTATTGGGCTTAATTGCTAAACATTGTTAATTTTCGGATTTTTCACTGATCCTGACCTCGTTGCCTTGCACAGAGCATAACTAAAGCTACAGATATCGGATTTTGGTGATCTTGCTGTCCCTAGAAAGATAAGGAAGAGACCTACAATTTCAGGTTTCCCAAGAGTTGTCAAATTAGGCCTAAATCAAGGCTAAATTGGGTCCCGAGTTCTCTGGCACGGATTTGTGCGCAGTCCATGATGTTCCTTCACTGACATCGGCCTAACTTACTCTTCTTAAGCCCAATTATGGCATATGATACCTTGTTGGAAAGCTTATTCAGAGGCCCTTAATTTGGTCTAGGGTTACTTCAGGATTAATAAGCATAAATAGTAGTTTACAGTCGCACAAGCCAGAGAGAGACGGAAATTAGACAACTTTTACAATCATTGTTTTTGCTTTTACATTTTTAGGCTTAATTGCTAAACATTGTTAATTCTCGGATTTTTCACTCATCATGACCGTGTTGC
The DNA here is from genome assembly GCA_030762895.1 of Sophora flavescens. Classification (NCBI taxonomy): domain Eukaryota; kingdom Viridiplantae; phylum Streptophyta; class Magnoliopsida; order Fabales; family Fabaceae; genus Sophora; species Sophora flavescens. Next base: position 5,632,395 of record JAUPTC010000013.1, read on the forward strand.
CTTCCGCAGAGCATAACTAGAGCTACCGATATCGGATTTTGGTGATCTTCATGTCCCTAGAAAGATAAGTAAGAGACCTACAATTTCCGGTCTCACAAGTATTGTCAAATTAGGCCAAAATCAATGCTAAATTGGGTCCCGAGTTCTCTGGCGCGGATCAGTGCGCAGTCCATGATGTTCCTTCCCTGAAATCGGCCTAACTTACTCATCTTAAGCCCAATTAAGGCATATGATACCTTGTTGGAATGCTTATTCAGAGGCACTTAATTTGGTCTAGGGTTACGTCAGGATTAATAAGCATAAATAGTAGTTTACAGTCGTACAAGCCAGAGAGAGACGCAAATTAGACAACTTTTACAATCATTGTTTTTGCTTTTACATTAATGGGCTTAATTGCTAAACATTGTTAATTTTCGGATTTTCCACTCATCCTAACCTTGATGCCTTGCGCAGAGCATAACTAGAGCTACAGATATCGGATTTTGGTTATCTTGCTGTCCCTAGAAAGATAAGGAAGAGACCTACAATATCAGGATTCACAAGAATTGTCAAATTAGGCTAAAATCAAGGCAAAATTGGATCCCGAGTTCTCTGGCACGACGGATCGGTCATGATCCATGATGTTGCTTCACTTAAATAGGCCTAACTTACTCATCTTAAGCCCAATTAAGGCATATGATACCCTGCTGGAAAGCTTATTCAGAGGCCCTTAATTTGGTGTAGGATTAGGTCAGGATTAATAAGCATAAATAGCAGTTTACAGCCGCACAAGCCAGAGAGAGACGGAAATTAGACAACTTTTACAATCATTGTTTTTGCTTTTACATTTTTAGGCTTAATTGCTAAACATTGTTAATTCTCGGATTTTTCACTCATCATGACCGTGTTGCCTTCCGCAGAGCATAACTAGAGCTACAGATATTGGATTTTGGTGATCTTTCTGTCCCTAGAAAGATACGGAAGAGACCTACAATTTCAGGTTTCACAAGAATTGTCAATTTAGGCCAAAATCAAGGCCAAATTGGATCCCGAGTTCTCTGGCACGGATCAGTGCGCTGTCCATGATGTTCCTTCACTTAAATGGGCCTAACTTACTCATCTTAAACCCAATTAAGGCATATGATACCTTGTTGCAAAGATTATTCAGAGGCCCTTAATTTGGTCTAGGGTTAGGTCAAGATTAATAAGCATAAATAACAGTTTACAGCCGAGAGAGACAGAAATTAGAAAACTTTTCCCATCATTGTGTTTCCTTTTACATTATTGGGCTTAATTACTAAACAATGTTAATTTTCGGATTTTTCACCAATCCTTACCTTGTTGCCTTGCGCAGAGTATAACTAGAGCTACAGATATCGGATTTTGGTGATCTTGCTGTCCCTAGAAAGATAAGGAAGAGACCTATAATTTCTGGTTTCAAAATAATTGTTAAATTAGGCCAAAATCAAGGCTTAATTGGGTCCCGAGTTCTCTGGCGCTGATCAGTGTGCATTCCATGATTAAGGCAAATGGTACTTTGTTGAAAAGCCTATTCAGAGGCCCTTAATTTGGTCTACTGTTAGGTCATGATTTATAAGCATAAATAACAGTTCTGATGACAAGCCGAGGAGAGAGACGAAAATTAGACAACTTTTATAATCATTGTTTTTACTTTTACGTTAATGGGCTTAATTTCTAAACATTGTTAATTTTCGGCTTTTTCATTCATCTTGACCTTGTCGCCTTGCGCATAGCATAACTAGAGCTACACAAATCGGATTTTGGTGATCTTGTTGTCGCTTGAAAGAAAAGGAAGAGACCTACAATTTCAGGTTTCACAAGAATTGTCAAATTAGGCCAAAATCAAGGCTAAATTGGGTCCCAAGTTCTCTGGCGCGGACCAGTGCACAGTCCATGATGTTACTTCACTTAAATGGGCCTAAATTACTCATCTTAAGCCCAATTAAGGCATATGATACCTTGTTGGAAAGCTTATTCAGAGGCCCTTAATTTGCTCTAGGGTTAGGTCAGGATTAATAAGCATAAATAGCAGTTTACAGCCGCAAAAGCCAGAGAGAGACTGAAATTATACAACTTTTACAATCATTGTTTTTACATTTACATTATTGGGCTTAATTGCTAAACATTGTTAATTTTCGGATTTTTCACTGATCCTGACCTCGTTGCCTTGCACAGAGCATAACTAAAGCTACAGATATCGGATTTTGGTGATCTTGCTGTCCCTAGAAAGATAAGGAAGAGACCTACAATTTCAGGTTTCCCAAGAGTTGTCAAATTAGGCCTAAATCAAGGCTAAATTGGGTCCCGAGTTCTCTGGCACGGATTTGTGCGCAGTCCATGATGTTCCTTCACTGACATCGGCCTAACTTACTCATCTTAAGCCCAATTAAGGCATATGATACCTTGTTGGAAAGCTTATTCAGAGGCCCTTAATTTGGTCTAGGGTTACTTCAGGATTAATAAGCATAAATAGTAGTTTACAGTCGCACAAGCCAGAGAGAGACGGAAATTAGACAACTTTTACAATCATTGTTTTTGCTTTTACATTTTTAGGCTTAATTGCTAAACATTGTTAATTCTCGGATTTTTCACTCATCATGACCGTGTTGCCTTCCGCAGAGCATAACTAGAGCTACCGATATCGGATTTTGGTGATCTTCATGTCCCTAGAAAGATAAGTAAGAGACCTACAATTTCCGGTCTCACAAGTATTGTCAAATTAGGCCAAAATCAATGCTAAATTGGGTCCCGAGTTCTCTGGCGCGGATCAGTGCGCAGTCCATGATGTTCCTTCCCTGAAATCGGCCTAACTTACTCATCTTAAGCCCAATTAAGGCATATGATACCTTGTTGGAATGCTTATTCAGAGGCACTTAATTTGGTCTAGGGTTACGTCAGGATTAATAAGCATAAATAGTAGTTTACAGTCGTACAAGCCAGAGAGAGACGCAAATTAGACAACTTTTACAATCATTGTTTTTGCTTTTACATTAATGGGCTTAATTGCTAAACATTGTTAATTTTCGGATTTTCCACTCATCCTAACCTTGATGCCTTGCGCAGAGCATAACTAGAGCTACAGATATCGGATTTTGGTTATCTTGCTGTCCCTAGAAAGATAAGGAAGAGACCTACAATATCAGGATTCACAAGAATTGTCAAATTAGGCTAAAATCAAGGCAAAATTGGATCCCGAGTTCTCTGGCACGGATCAGTGCGCAGTCCATGATGTTGCTTCACTTAAATAGGCCTAACTTACTCATCTTAAGCCCAATTAAGGCATATGATACCCTGCTGGAAAGCTTATTCAGAGGCCCTTAATTTGGTGTAGGATTAGGTCAGGATTAATAAGCATAAATAGCAGTTTACAGCCGCACAAGCCAGAGAGAGACGGAAATTAGACAACTTTTACAATCATTGTTTTTGCTTTTACATTTTTAGGCTTAATTGCTAAACATTGTTAATTCTCGGATTTTTCACTCATCATGACCGTGTTGCCTTCCGCAGAGCATAACTAGAGCTACAGATATTGGATTTTGGTGATCTTTCTGTCCCTAGAAAGATACGGAAGAGACCTACAATTTCAGGTTTCACAAGAATTGTCAATTTAGGCCAAAATCAAGGCCAAATTGGATCCCGAGTTCTCTGGCACGGATCAGTGCGCTGTCCATGATGTTCCTTCACTTAAATGGGCCTAACTTACTCATCTTAAACCCAATTAAGGCATATGATACCTTGTTGCAAAGATTATTCAGAGGCCCTTAATTTGGTCTAGGGTTAGGTCAAGATTAATAAGCATAAATTGCAGTTTACAGCAGCACAAGCCAGAGAGAGACGGAAATTAGACAACTTTTACGATCATTGTTTTTCCTTTTACATTTTTGGGCTTAATTGCTAAACATTGTCAATTTTCAGATTTTTCACTCATCCTGACCTTGTTGCCTTGCACAGAGCATAACTAGAGCTACAGATATCGGATTTTGGTGATCTTGCTGTCCCTAGAAAGATAAGGAAGAGACCCACAATTTTAGGTGTCACAAAATTGTCAAATTAGGCCAAAATGAAGGCTAAATTGGATCTCGAGTTTTCTGGCGCGGATCAGTGCACAGTCCATGATGTTCCTTCACTTAAATGGGCCTAACTTACTCATCTAAAGCCCAATTAAGGCATATGATTCCTTGTTGCGAAGCCTATCTAGAGGCCCTTAATTTGGTCTAGGGTTAGGTCTGGATTAATATGCATAAATAGCAGTTTACAGCTAAGAGAGATGCAATTTAGACAACTTTTACAATCATTTTTTTTGCTTTTACATTATTGGGCTTAATTGCTAAACATTGTTAATTTTCGGAATTTTCACTCCTCCTGACCTTGTTGCCTTGTGCAGAGCATAACTAGAGTTACAGATATCGGATTTTGGTGATCTTGCTGTCCCTAGAAAGATAAGAAAGAGACCCACAATTTCAGGTATCACAAGAATTGTCAAATTAGGCCAAAATCAAGGCTAAATTGGATCTCGAGTTCTCTGGCGCGGATTAGTGCGCAGTCCATGATGTTCCTTCACTTAAATGGGCCTAACTTACTCATCTAAAGCCCAATTAAGGCATATGATTCCTTGTTGCGAAGCTTATCCAGAGGCCCTTAATTTGGTCTAGGGTTAGGTCTGCATTAATATGCATAAATAGCAGTTTACTGCCTCACAAGCCAGAGAGAGACGGAAATTAGACAACTTTTACAATCATTGTTTTTGCTTTTACAATATTGTGCTTAATTGCTAAACATTGTTAATTTCCAGATTTTTCACTCATCCTGACCTTATAGCCTTGCGTAGAGCAAAACTAGAGCTACAGATATCGGATTTTGATGATCTTGATGTCCCTAGAAAGATAAGGAAGAGACCTACAATTTCATGTTTCACAAGAATTGTCAAATTAGTCCAAAATCAAGGCTAAATTGGGTCCCGCGTTCCCTGGCGCGGATCAGTGCACAGTCCATAATGTTCCTTCACTTAAATGCGCCTAACTTACTCAACTTAAGCCCAATTAAGGCATATGATACATTATTGGAAAGCTTATTCAGAGGCCCTTAATTGGGTCTAGGGTTAGGTCAGGATTAATAAGCATAAATAGCAGTTTACAGTCGCACAAGCCAAAGAGAGACGAAATTAGACAACTTTTAAAATCATTGTTTTTGCATTTACATTATTGCGCTTAATTGCGAAACATTGTTAATTTTCGGATTTTTCACCCATCCTTACCTTGTTGCCTTGCGCAGAGCATAACTAGAGTAACATATATCGGATTTTGGTGATCTTGCTGTCCCTAGAAAGATAAGGAAGAGACCTACAATTTCAGGTTTACAAGAATTATCAAATTAGGCCAAAATAAAGGCTAAATTGGGTCCCGAGTTCTCTGGCGGGGACCAGTGCGCATTCCATGATGATCCTTCACTTAAATGGGCCTAACTTACTCATCTTAAGCCCAATTAAGGCATACGATACCTTGTTGGAAAGCTTATTCAGAGGCCCTTAATTTGGTCTAGGGCTACGTCAGGATTAATAAGCATAAATAGCAGTTTAAAGACGTACAATCCAGAGAGAGACGGAAATTAGACAACTTTTACAATCCTTGTTTTTGCTTTTACATTATTGTGCTTAATTGCTAAACATTGTTAATTTTCGGATTTTTCACTCATCCTGACCTTGTTGCCTTGCGCAGAACATAAATAGAGCTACAGATATCGGATTTTGGTGATCTTGCTGTCCCTAGAAAGATAAGGAAGAGACCTACAATTTCGGGTATCACAAGAATTGTCAAATTAGGCCAAAATCAAGGCTAAATTGGGTCCCGAGTTCTCTGGCGCGTATCAGTGCGCATTCGATGATGTTCCTTCACTTAAATGGGCTAACTTACTTATCTTAAGCCCAATTAAGGCATATGATACCTTGTTGGAAAGCTTATTCAGCGGCCCTTAATTTGGTCTTGGGTTAGGTGAGGATTAATAAGCATAAATAGCAGTTTACAACTGCACAAGCCCGGGAGAGACGGAAATTAGACAACATTTACAATCATTGTTTTTGGTTTTACATTATTGGACTTAATTGGACTTAATTGCTAAACATTGTTAATTTGTGGATTTTTCACTCATCCTGACCTTGTTGCCGTGCGCAGAGCATAACTAGAGCTACAGATATCGGATTTTGGTGATCTTTCTGTCCCTAGGAAGATAAGGAAGAGACCTACAATTTTGGGTGTCGCAGAATTTTCAAATTAGGCCAAAATCAAGGCTAAATTGGGTCCCGAGTTCTCTGGCACGGATCAATGCACAGTGCATGATGTTCCTGCACTTAAATGGGCCTAACTTACTCATCTTAAGCCTAATTAAGGCATATGATACCTTGTTGGAAAGCTTATTCAGAGGCCCTTAATTGGGTCTAGGGTTAGGTCAGGATTAAAAAGAATAAATAACAATTTACAGCCATACAAGCCAGAGAGAGACAGAAATTAGACAACTTTTACAATCATTGTTTTCGCTTTTACATTATTGGGCTTAATTGGGCATAATTGCTAAACATTGTTAATTTTCGGATTTTTCACTCATCCTGACCTTGTTGCCTTGCGCAGAGCATAACTAGAGCTACAGATATCGGATTTTGGTGATCTTGCTGTCCTTAGAAAGATAAGGAAGAGACCTACAATTTCAGGTGTTACAAGAATTGTCAAATTAGGCCAAAATCAAGGCTAAATTGGGTCCCAAGTTCTCTCGGCGCGGATCGGTCGCGATTCATGATGTTCCTTCACTAAAATAGGCCTAACTTACTCGTCTTAAGCCCAATTAAGGCATATGATACCTTGTTGGAAAGCTTATTCAGAGGCCCTTAATTTGGTGTGGGGTTATTTCAGGATTAATAAGCATAAATAGCAGTTTATAGCCGCACAAGCCACAGGGAGACGAATATTAGACAACTTTTACAATCATTGTTTTTGCTTTTTCATTATTGGGCTTAATTGCTAAACATTGTTAATTTTCGTATTTTTCACTCACCCTGAGCTTGTTGGCTTTCGCACAGCATAACTGGAGCTACAGATATCGGCTTTTGGTGATCTTGCTATCCCTAGAAAGATAAGGAAGAGAACTATCACAAGAATTGTCAAATGAGGCCAGAATCATGGGGAAATAGCGTCCAGAGTTCTCTGGCGCGGATCAGTGCACAGTCCATGATGTTCCTTCATTTAAATGGGCCTAACTTACTCATCTTAAGCCCAATTAAAAAATACGATACCTTGTTGGAAAGCTTATTCAGAGGCCCTTAATTTGGTGTAGGGTTAGGTCAGGATTAATAAGCATAAGTAGCAGTTTACAGCCGCACAAGCCAAAGAGAAACGGAAATTAGACAACTTTTACAATCATTGTTTTTGTTTTTACATTATTGGGCTTAATTGCCAAACATTGTTAATATTCGGATTTTCACTAATCCTGACCTTGTTGACTTGCACAGAGCATAACTAGAGCTACAAATATCGGATTTTGGTGATCTTGCTTTCTTCAGAAAGATAAGGAAGAAACCTACAATTTCAGGTTTCGCAAGAATTGTAAAATTAGGTCAAAATCAAGGCTAAATTGGGTCCCGAGTTCTCTGGCACGGATCAGTGCGCAGTCCATGATGTTCCTTCACTTAAATGGGCCTAATTTACTCATCTTAAGCCCAATTAAGGCATATGATACCCTGTTGGAAAGCTTATTCAGAGGCCCTTAATTTGGTCTAGGGTTAGGTCATGATTAATAAGCATTAATAGCAATTTACAGCCGCACAAGCCATAGAGAGACGGAAATTAGACAACTTTTACAATCATTGTTTTTGCTTTTACATTATTGGGCTTAATTGCCAAACATTGTTAATTTTCGGATTTTTCACTCATCCTGACCTTGTTGACTTGCGCAGAGCATAACAGGAGCTACAAATATCGGATTTTGGTGATCTTGCTGTCCCTTGAAAGATAAGGAAGAGACCTACAATTTTGGATTTTCAAGAATCGTCCAATTAGGCCAAAATCAGGGCTAAATTGGGTCCCGAGTTCTCTGGCGCAGATCACTGCGCAGTCCATGATGTTCCTTCACTTAAATGGGCCTGACTTACTCATCTTAAACCCAATTAAGGCATATGATACCTTGTTGGAAAGCTTATTCAGAGGCCCTTAATTTGGTCTAGGGTTAGGTCAGGATTAATAACCATAAATAGCATTTTACTGCCGTACAAACCAGAGAGAGACGAAAATTAGACAACTTTTACAATCATGGTTTTTGCTTTTACATTATTGGACTTAATTGGGCTTAATTGTTAAACATTGTTAATTTTCGGATTTTTCACTCATCCTGACCATGTTGCCTTGCGCAGAGCATAACTGGAGCTACAAATGTCGGAATATGGTGATCTTGCTGACCTTAGAAAGATAAGGAAGAGACCTACAATTTCGGTGTTACAAGAATTGTCAAATTAGGCCAAAATCATGGCTAAATTGGGTCCCGATGTTCTCAATATGGTGCGGATCGGTCGTTGTCCATGATGTTATTTCACTTAAATGGGCCTAACTTGCTCATCTTAAGCCTAATTAAGGCATATGATACCATGTTGGAATGCTTATTCAGAGGCCCTTAATTTGGTCTACGGTTAGGTCAGGATTAATAAGCATAAATAACGGTTTACAACCGCACAAGCCAGAGAGAGACGGAAATTAGATAACTTTTACAATCATTGTTTTTGCTTTTACATTATCGGACTTATTTGGGCTTAATTGCGAAACATTGTTAATTTTCGGATTTTTCACTCATCTTGACCTTGTTGCCTTCCGCAGAGCATAACTTGAGATACAGATATCGGATTCTGGTGATCTTACTGTCCCTAGAAAGTTGAGGAAGAGACCTACAATTTCAGGTTTCACAAGAATTGTCAAATTAGGCAAAATTCAAGGCCAAATTGGGTCCGAAGTTCTCTGGTGCGGATCAGTGTGCAGTCCATGATGTTCCTTCACTTAAATGGGCCTAACTTACTCATCTTAAGCCAAATTAAGGCATATGATAACCTTGTTGGAAAGCTTATTCGGAGGCCCTTAATTTGGTCTAGGGTTAAGTCCTGATTAATAAGCATAAATAACTGTTTAAAGCCGTACAAACCAGAGAGAGACGAAAATTAGACAACTTTTACAATCATTGTTTTTGCTTTTACATTATTGGACTTAATTGGGCTTAATTGTTAAACATTGTTAATTTTCGGATTTTTCACTCATCCTGACCTTGTTGCCTTGCGCAGAGCATAAATAGAGTTATAGATATCGGATTTTGGTGATCTTGCTGTCCCTAGAAAGATAAGGAAGTGACCTACATTTCGGTTTTCACAAGAATTGTCCAAATTAGTCCAAAATCAAGGCTAAATTGGGTCCCGAGTTCTCTAGCGCGGATCGGTGCGCGTTCATGATGTTCCTTCACATAAATGGGCCTAACTTACTCATCTTAAGCCCAATTAAGGCATATGATACCCTGTTGGAAAGCTTATTCTGGGGCGCTTAATTTGATCTTGGGTTAGGTCAGGATTAATAAGCATAAATAGCAGTTTACAGCCACACAAGCCAGAGAGAGACAAAAATTAGACAACTTTTACAATCATTGTTTTTCCTTTTACATTTTTGGGCTTAATTGGGCGTAATTGGTAAACATTGTTAATTTTCGTATTTTTCACTCATCCCGACCTTGTTGCCTCGCGCAGACCATAACTAGAGTTATAGATATCCGATTTTGGTGATCTTGATGTCCCTAGAAAGATAAGGAAGAGACCTACAATTTTAGGTTTCAAAAGAATTGTCAAATTAGGCCAAAATCAAGGCTAAATTGGGTCCCGAGTTCTCTGCACGGGATCGGTTCCAAGTTCATGATGTTCCTTCACTTAAATGGGCCTAACTTATTCATCTTAAGCCCAATTAAGGCATATGATACCTTGTTGGAAAGCTTATTCGGAGGCCCTTAATTTGGTCTAGGGTTTAGGTCGGGATTAATAAGCAAAAATAATAGTTTACAACCGTATAAGCCGAGAGAGAGACGAAAATTAGACAACTTTTACAATCATTGTTTTTGCTTTTACATTATTGGGCTTAATTGGGCTTAATTGTTAAACATAGTTAATTTTGGTTTTTCACTCATCGACCTTGTTGCAAGAGCTTATTCATAGAGCCCTTAATTTGGATTTGGGTGATCTTGCTGTCCCTGGAAAGATAAGGAAGAGACCTACAATTTCAGGTTTCACAAGAATTGTTCAATTAGCCCAAAATCAAGGCTAAATGGGTCCAGAGTTAGGCGGATCGGTTACAAGTTCATTGATGTTCCTTTACTTAAATGGGCTTAATTGGTCTTAATTGCTCAATTAACATATGATACCTTGTTGGAAAGCTTACTCAGGCCCCTAATTTGGTCTGCCAGTTAGGTCGGGATTAATAAGCATAAATAGCAGTTATAGCTATCACAAGGTGAGAGTGATTGATTTTAGAATGATTTTTATGTCCCTTTACAATTAGATAAGTGTAAAATGTGACTATCGGATTTTAGGTTTCACCAGACCTTGTTCAATTAGCCCAAAATCAAGGCTACAAATATGGGTTATTCACTCTCTCGCCAATTTCTCGGCGTTCAAGTTCATGATGTTCCTTCACTTAAATGGGCCTATCTTATTCATCTTATGCCCAATTACGGTATATGATACCTTGTTGGAAAGCTTATTCGGAGGCCCTTAATTTGGTCTAGGGTTAGGTCCGATTAATAAGCATAAATAGCTGTTTACAGTCGTACAAACCAGAGAGAGACGAAAATTAGACAACTTTTACAATCATTGTTTTTGCTTTTACATTATTGGACTTAATTGGGCTTAATTGTTAAACATTGTTAATTTTCGGATTTTTCACTCATCCTGACCTTGTTGCCTTGCGCAGAGCATAAATAGAGCTACAGAAATCGGATTTGGGTGATCTTGCTGTCCCTGGAAAGATAAGGAAGAGACCTACAATTTCAGGTTTCATAAGAATTGTTCAATTAGGCCAAAATCAAGGCTAAATTGGGTCCCGAGTTCTCTAGCGCGGATCAGTGCGCAGTTCATGATGTTCCTTCACTTAAATGGGCCTAACTTACTCATCTTAAGCCCAATTAAGGCATATGATACCTTGTTGGAAAGCTTATTCAGAGGCCCTTAATTTGGTCTAGGGTTTGGTCAGGATTAATAAGCATAAATAGTAGTTTACCGCCGCTCAAGTCAGTGAGAGATGAAAATTAGACAACTTTTACAATCATTGTTTTTTCTTTTACATTATTGGGCTTAATTGTAAAACATTGTTAATTTTCGGATTTTTCACTCATCCCCAACCTTGTTGCCTTGCGCATAACTAGAGTATACGATTTTGGTGATCATGATGTCCCTACAAATATCGGATTATTCACTCATCCCAATCAGGCCAATTGGGTCATTCTGCGGCGCGGATCAGCCCACAATGTTCCTTCACTTAAATGGGCCTAACTTACTCATCTTATGCCTAATTAAGGCGTATGATACCTTGTTGTAAAGCTTATTCAGAGGCCCTTAATTTGGTCTAGGGATACGTCAGGATTAATAATCGTCAATAGCAGTTTACAGCCGCACAAGCTAGAGAGAGACGGAAATTAGATAACTTTTACAATCATTGTTTTTGCTTTTACATTATCGATATTGGGCATAATTCCTAAACATTGTTAATTTTTGGTTTTTCACTCATCCCGACCTTGTTGCCTTGCACAGAGCATAACTAGAGCTACAGATATCGGATTTTGGTGATCTTGTTGTCCCTAGAAAGTTAAAGAAGTGACCTACAATTTCAGGTTTCACAAAAATTGTCAAATTATGCCAAAATCAAGGCTAAATTGGGTCCAGAGTTCTCTCAGCGCGGATTAGTTCGCAAGTTCCATGATGTTCCTTCACTTAAATGGGCCTAAGTTACTCATCTTAAGCCCAATTAAGGCATATGATACCTTGTTGGAAAGTCTATTCAGAGGCCCTTAATTTGGTCTAGGGTTAGGTCGTGATTAATAAGCATAAATAGCAGTTTACAGCCGCACAAGCCAGAGAGAGACAGTAATTAGACAACTTTTATAATCATTGTTTTTTTTGCTTTTACATTTACATTAATGGGCTTAATTGCTAAACATTGTTAATTTATAGAATTTTCACTCATCCTGACCTTGTTGCCTTTGCCCAAAGCATAACTAGAGCTACGGATATCGGATTTTGGTGATCTTCTTGTCCCTAAAGATAAGGAAGAGACCTACAATTTCAGTTTCACAAGAATTGTCAAATTAGGCCAAAATTAAGGCTAAATTGGGTCGGAGTTCTTCCGGGTAGACGCAGTCCATGATGTTCCTTCACTTAAATGGGCCTAAGTTACTCATCTTAAGCCCAATTAGGGTATATGATACCTTGTTGGAAAGCATATTCGGAGGTCCTTAATTTGGTCTTAGGTTAGGTCGTGATTAATAAGCATAAATACCAGTTTACATCCGTACAATCCAGAGAGAGACGAAAATTAGACATCTTTTACAATCATTCTTTTTGCTTTTACATTATTGGGCTTAATTGCTAAACATTGTTAATTTTTGGATTTTTCAGTAATCCTGACCTTGTTGCCTTGCGCAGAGCATAACTAGAGCTACAGATATCGGATTTTGGTGATCTTCCTTTCCCTAAAAAAATAAGGAAGAGACCTTCAATTTCAGGTTTCACAAGAATTGTCAAATTAGTCCAAAATCAAGGCTAAATTGGGTCCCAAGTTCTCTGGCGCGGATCAGTGCGTAGTCCATGATGTTCCTTCACTTAAATGGGCCTAACTTACTCATCTTAAGCCCAATTAAGGCATATGATACCTTGTTGTAAAGCTTATTCAGAGGCCCTTAATTTGGTCTAGGGTTAGGTCAAGATTAATAAGCATAAATAGCAGTTTACAACCGTATAATCCCGGGAGAGACGAAAATTAGACAACTTTTACAATCATTGTTTTTGCTTTTACATTATTGGGCTTAGTTCCAAAACATTGTTAATTTTCGGATTTTCCATTCTTTCTGACCTTGTTGCCTTGCGCAGAGCATAACTTGACCTACAGATAACGGATTTTGGTGATCTTGCTGTCGCTAGAAAGATAAGGAAGAGACCTACAATTTCAGGTGTCACAAGAATTGTGAAATTAGGCCAAAATCAAGGCTAAATTGTTCTCGAGTTCTCTGGCGCGGATCAGTGCGCAGACCATGATGTTCCTTAACTTAAATGGGTCTAACTTACTCATCTTAAGCCCAATTAAGGCATATGATACCTTGTTGGAAAGCTTATGCAGAGGCCCTTTATTTGGTCTAGGGTTTGGTGAAGATTAAGAAGCATAAATAGCAGTTTATAGCCACACAAGCCAGAGAGAGAGGGAAATTAGACAACTTTTAAAATCATTGTTTTTGCTTTTACATTATTCGGCTTAATTGCTAAACATTGTTAATTTTCGGATTTTTCACTCATCCTGACCTGTGTGCCTTTCCCATAGCATAACTAGAGCTACAGATATCGGATTTTGGTGATCTTGCTGTCCCTAGAAAGATAAGGAAGGGACCTACAATTTCAAATTTCAAGAGAATTGTCAAATTAGCCCAAAATCGAGGCTAAATCGGTTCCCGAGTTCTCTGGCGTGGATCATTGCGCAGTCCATGATGTTCCTTCTCTTAAATGGGCCTAACTTATTCATCTTAAGCCCAATTAAGGCATATGATACCTTGTTGGAAAGCTTATTCAGAGGCCCTTAATTTGGTCTAGGGTTAGGTCATGATTAATAAGCATAAATAGCAGTTTACAGCCGTACAATCCTGAGAGAGACGGAAATTAGACATCTTTTACAATCATTGTTTTTGCTTTTATATTATTGGGCTTAATTGCTAAACATTGTTAATTTTTGGATTTTTCACTCATCCTGACCTTGCTGCCTTGCGCAGAGCATAACTGGTGCTACAGATATCGGATTTTGGTGATCTTGCTATCCCTAGAAAGATAAGGAAGAGACCTACAATTTCAGGTTTCACAGGAAATGTCAAATTATCCTAAAATGAATGCTAAATTGGGTCCCGAGTTCTCAGGCGCGGATCAGTGCACAGTCCATAATGTTCCTTCACTTAAATGGGCCTATCTTACTCATCTTAAGCCCAATTATGGCATATGATACCTTGTTGGAAAGCTTATTCAGAGGCCCTTTGTTTGGCCTAGGGTTAGGTCAGGATTAATAAGAATAAATAGCAGTTTACATCGGCACAAGCCAGAGAGAGACGAAAATTAGACAACTTTTACAATCTTTGTTTTTGATTTTACATTATTGGGCTTAATTGGGCTTAATTGATAACATTGTTAATACCCGGATTTTTCACTCATCCTGACCTTGTTGCATTGCTCAGAGCATAACTAGCGCTATAGATATCGGATTTTGGTGATCTTGCTGTCCCTAAAAAGATAAGGAAGAGACCTACAATTTCAGGTTTCACAGGAATTTTCAAATTAGACCAAAATCAAGGCTAAATTGGGCCCCGAGTTCTTTGGGGCTGATCAGTGCGCAGTCCATGATGTTCCATCACTTAAATGGGCCTAACTTACTCAACTTAAGCCTAGTTAAGGCACATGATACCTTGTTGGAAAGCTTATTCAGAGGCCCTTAATTTGGTCTATGGTTAGGTCAGGATTAATAAGCATAAATTGCAGTTTACAACCGCACAAGCCAGAGAGAGACGGAAATTAGATAACTTTTACAATCATTGTTTTTGCTTATACAGTATTGGACTTAATTGCGCTTAATTGCTAAACATTGTTAATTTTCGGATTTTTCCCTCATCCTGGTCTTGTTGCCTTGCACAGAGCATAACTAGAGCTACATATATCGGATTTTGGTGATCTTGCTGTCCCTAGAAAGATAAGAGACCTACAATTTCGGGATTCACAAGAATTGTCAAATTAGGCCAAAATCAAAGCTAAATTGGGTCCCGAGTTATCTGACGCGGATCAGTGCACAGTCCATGATGTTCCTTCACTTAAGTGGGCCTAACTTACTCATCTTAAGCCCAATTAAGGCATATGATGCCTTGTTGAAAGCTTATTCAGAGGCCCTTAATTTGGTCTAGGGTTAGGTCAAGATTAATAAGCATAAATAGCACTTTACAGCCGAACAAACCAAATAGAGACGGAAATTAGACAAATTTTACCGTCATTGTTTTTGCATTTACATTATTGGGCTTAATTGCTAAACATTGTTGATTATCGGATTTTTCACTCATCCTGACCTTGTTGCCTCGCACAGAGCATAACTAGAACTACAGATATCGGATTTTGGTGATCTTGCTGTCCGTAGAAAGATAAGGAAGAGACCTACAATTTCAGGTTTCTTCAGAATTGTCAAATTAGGCCAAAATCAAGGCTAAATTGGGTCCCGAGTTCTCTGGCACAGATCAGTGCGCAGTCCATGATGTTCCTTCACTTAAATAGGCCTAACTTAATCATCTTAAGCCCAATTAAGGCATATGATGCCTTGTTGAAAGCTTATTCAGAGGCCCTTAATTTGGTCTAGGGTTAGGTCAGGATTAATAAGCATAAATAGCACTTTACAGCCGCACAAGACAAATAGAGACGGAAATTAGACAAATTTTACAGTCATTGTTTTTGCATTTACATTATTGGGCGTAATTGGGCTTAATTGCTAAGCATTGTTAATTTTCGGATTTTTCACTCATCCTGACCTTGTTGCCTTGCGCAGAGCATAAGTAGAGGTATATATATCGAATTTTGGTGATCTTGCTGTCCCTAGAAAGATAAGGAAGAGACCTACAATTTCTGGTTTCACAAGAATTGTCGAATTAGGCCAAAATCAAGGCTAAATTGGGTCCCGAGTTCTCTGGCGCGGATCAATGCGCAGTTCTTGTTGGAAAGCTTATTCAGAGGCCCTTAATTTGGTCTAGGGTTAGGTGTTCACGCTGTCGCGCACGCGCCAAAAAGAATGAGCGGTTTATAAAAACGTAGTTTAGGGCGTCAACTCGGATGTCGTCTCACAAGGACTCTTGAGGTGTTATTTACCACAAAACTCAATTTTTTTGGGGGGTGTTTGGATTGGATGCAATTAAGAATACAAATTAATAACAGAGCAATAAAACAGAGCAGTTGAAAAGATTATCAAATAGCTAAAGACGATTAATCTACTGTTCTCAATTTCCCAACTATCATCGGTTCATGTTAATTCCAAGCACTAAGCAGATTCTAATCCCCTTTCGGTTGTAGCAACAATTTACAAGCGAAATCACTACTACAGATATATATTCCTATTCCCGAATTAAGCAAACGGGGTTAAGCCCTTCGTGAACTAAGCGAACACGAATTGAACACACGCGAATTAAGCAAACGCGATTAAATATAGGAATATAACATCACCGAAATAAATCAACACAACACTATACACTCTTGAATTAAGCAAACAGAAATATATAGCATAGTATTGAAAAGGGAAAAGCAAATAAAATAGGAATTACAAGAACCTCAAGTGTAATGGAAATCAATCACAATAGATTAATCTAAGAAACTTAATTCTCCATAGAAAAACGAAACACACAGAAAATATGTAAAGAAAACAATGGAGAATGAAAAGTTTTTCTCAATCTGCCCAGAACAGCCTTTTATACTATTCAGAAACTAAGCCCACTCGCGAGGCGAACACTCGCTCGCGAGGCGAATATTGTGAAGAGTCAGCAACCTTTGGCATTCTCGCGAGGCGAACATAGCTCGCGGGGCGAGAGAACTGAAGAGTCTTCTTCTTACGCCCGTTATGGCCATCAGGGCCTAACCGTGATGCTTTCTGACTTCCAGGCTCGCGAGGCGAACCCTCACTCGCGGGGCGAACCAGAGAGGATGACATTTTTACTGTTCAGCTGGCTTTCAGGTTCGCGTGGCGAGAAGACTCTCGCGGGGCGAACACCTTCAGACTTGAAATTTCCCTGATTCTTTATTCTCTTGACTTCTAACTTAACCTGAAAACAACAAAATAGCCATAAGTGCTTTATTTGACTCAAAACTGGCTAAATTAACCTAAAACTACTTTAGAGACTCAAAACCTTGCTTTAGGACAATCTAATCTAATTTGGGTGAAAATGAGATATAATTAGCACAAAACCCTGGTCATACTAGCCATAAAACTAGATGAGCCAGAGGCTGATCAAAATACCCCAAACTTAAACTTTGCTTGTCCCCAAGCAAACTAAAACTCAAAAACTCAAAAAGACTCAAGACATGGCAAGCTTAAGAGATTCAATAAACTTTGCACAAATTCAAGCAATTTCATCAAAACAGTTTTCTTCAATGTTCCCCCCTTTTAAACAAAGTAATCCCCACATGCATTCATTCTAAACAATTGAAAATTTCATCATTCAAACAATCATTAATCTAAGCAGGGGATCCAAGTTACACACAAAAGGGAGATCACCAAATTCAAACAATAGCCTTCCTCACAAGGGAAATTTGTGTTTCACTCAGTCACTCAATTTTTGTCAGGCTAACAACAATTCACTCAATTCGCCTTTCAGAAGCACTTCCCATAAATTTGCTTTTCTTCTCAAAATGGTTCCCACAGAAAACATGCATGCAACATCAAAAGGTCTTTTATGGTTGTAGTGGGGCCTGGCTAAGGGTAAGATATACAAAGGTACTAAGCTGAAGACCCTAGGAACTAAGAGAGCATGAAACACTTCAAAACATTGAAATTCCACTCAAGTTCCTTTTTCCATTTTTCTTTATACTTTGGGTGACTATAGCCATCTCTTCTAATACTTTTATTTTTATCATTTTTACACTTTTTTTTTCAACTTTTTTTATTATATTTTTATTCTTTTTCTCAATCCCAAACAACACATTACACCTTGTAGCCACCCCAAACTTAGTTTCTTGCAACCATTCTCTTGCTAAGATTCCATGCTCTCCTAATCCTAGAATTGGGCTAACATGGTTTTTCCAGAATTTAGGCTCAAACCTCAGGTTGTCAAGAACTAACAGGCTAATCAGGATCAAAGGGGCTAACTAGGGAGCATGCATTAGGGATGGTTATTTTCAGGCCAAGTAGCTATTTACAAAGAAAATGCCTAAATCATCTGAAGCAAACACATAAACATGCAAACCATAAGGAGATTCAAGTAAATTCGGGAAAGTGCAACTTAAAAGTGATTTCACACAGTTAAAAACATGTTGGAGGCTCAAATCCTCACCTGGACATTTTTTTGCAAATTGTTTGACAGAGATTCTATCCCTAGTGTGTGCTTCCCTTCACCCCAAACTTATCAGAAATCATGCCATCACAACAAAATCTCAAAGTTCAGTTTTCAATCACATGGGGATCACTTTTCAAAAACAAAAATTTTTTCAGCCTTGGGGGAAGCATCACATCAATCATGCAATCAATCTGTGCAAAATCAATCAAAATCAATCAAGCTCACCGACCAAAGACTCATACAATTTATTCAAGAGCTAAAAGAAAGACAAGACAAAACAAAACTACAACTAGTTCCCTCCCCCACACTTAAAACATACATTGTCCCCAATGAAACAAAATAACTATAAAATCAGAGTGAGTGAAAGGAAAGGGTACTCCCTGATCAAGTGTCAGTGTAGGTGGGAGCTTCCAAGGAGAGCTCCTCAACATTAGCATCCACAGGAACACCAGCATCCACACCATGGAATGGCTTCAGCCTCTGCCCGTTAACTTTGAAGGACTTGTTGGTACCTGCACTTTTAATCTCTACTGCACCATAAGGAAAAATGTTAGTAACAACAAAGGGGCCATCCCATTTGGACCTAAGTTTCCCAGCCATCAATTTCAGGCGGGAATTAAACAGTAAGACTTGCTGGCCCACAGAAAATTCTTTCCTAGCAATCATCCTATCATGAAAAAGTTTTGTTTTCTCTTTATAAATCCGGGAGCTTTCATAGGCTTCTAGCCTAAGCTCCTCAAGTTGCTGCAACTGTAGTTTCCTTTCAATACCAGCCTTCTTCATTTCCAAGTGACAACACTTGACTGCCCAATATGCACGGTGCTCAACTTCCACCTGGAGGTGACATGCCTTACCAAATACGAGCCTAAAGGGGGACATTCCTATTGGCATCTTGAAAGCGGTCCTCTGAGCCCACAGTGCGTCTTCCAGACGGCGGCTCCAGTCCTTCCTATTCGGATGCACCATTTTCTCTAAAACCTGCTTGATCTCCCTATTTGATATCTCAGCCTGGCCATTGGTCTGGGGATGATAAGCGGTGGAAACTCTATGCACAACTCCATATTTCCTGAGTAAGGCATCCATTGTGCGGTTGCAGAAGTGAGTGCCCTGGTCACTGATGATAGCCCTAGGTATGCCAAACCTGCAAAAAATGTAGGACCTAACAAATTTTGAAACAACTTTAGCATCGTTAGTCCTAGTGGGGATTGCTTCCACCCACTTTGAAACATAGTCAACAGCCAAAAGAATATACAGAAAACCAAAAGAAGCAGGAAAGGACCCATAAAGTCGATTCCCCACACATCAAAAACTTCACAAAAAGCATGGGCTGCTGAGGCATCTCACTCCTACGAGTGATGGCGGGGCTGTTGTTTGACATTCCTTACAATTCCTGTAGACCTCATAGGCATCTCTAAAAATTGTGGGCCAAGAGGAACCCATAATCCAGGACTTTTCTTGCCGTCCTCTCGTGGTCCAAAATGTCCTCCAACTTGAGAGGCATGAGAGAAGTTCGGGATGGACTCTGTCTCATAATCGGGGACACACCTCCGAATAACCTCGATCACCGCAAAACTTCCAAAGGTACGGATCATCCCACACATAGTACTTTGAATCGCTCTTGAGCTTGTGGAACTTGGATCTACTTGTACTGCAGGGAACAACACCAAAGAACTAGAAAATTAACTATGTCAAAGCAAACCATGGCGTTACCCCATACAGATGTAGAAGTCGCTCATCAGGAAAATCATCTTGGATGGCAGAAGGATCCACATCCCTTGCTATTCAGCTCAAGTGATCGGCTACCAAATTTTCAGTTCCACTCTTGTCTTTTATCTCCACATTGAATTCTTGGAGCAAAAGCATCCACCAGATCAGTCTTGGCTTAGCTTCTGGTTTCTTTAACAGGTACTTCAGAGCTGCATGGTCAGTGAAAACAATAACTTTTGAACCTAGCAAATAAGACCTAAATTTATCAAGTGCAAACACAACAACTAGCGCTTCTTTCTCGGTGGTGGTGTAATTGGATTGTGCAGCATCTAATGTCCTAGAAGCATAATGAATTACATGGGTAGCCTTGTCCACCCTTTGTACCAGAATCGCCCCCACAGCAAAATTAGAAGCATCACACATGAGTTCAAAAGGGAGGGTCCAGTCAGGGGGCTGGATGATGGGGGTAGAGGTCAATGCTCTTTTCAAGTAGTCAAATGCCTTCTTGCAGGTTGTCATCAAAATGGAACACGGCATCATTCTTCAGCAGGTTTGACAATGGCGAGCTATCTTGCTCAAGTCCTTAATGAAGCGCTGTAGAAACCTGCATGGCCAAGAAAAGAATGGATCTCGCGTACGCAAGATGGGTAAGGCAATGAAGAAATCACATCAATTTTTGCAGGATCTACTGAAATACCCTCTTTAGAAATAACATGACCCAGAACTATCCCCTGTTCTACCATAAAATGACATTTTTCATAGTTAAAAATCAGATCAGTCTCAATGCATCTTTCTAAAACTAAACTCAAGCTATGCAGACATGCATCAAATGAGGAGCCATATACAGTGAAGTCATCCATGAACACCTCCATGCAATTTTTAATAAATTCAGTAAAAATGCTAAGCATACATCTTTGGAAGGTGCCAGGAGCATTACAAAGGCCAAATGGCATCCTCCTATAGGCAAACGTGCCGAAGGGGCACGTGAAAGTGGTCTTTTCCTGATCCTCAGGGGCAATATGGATCTGGAAATACCCGGTAAAGCCATCAAGAAAGCAGTAATGAGATTTACCAGCCAGCCGATCCAGCATCTGATCTATGAACGGCAAAGGAAAGTGATCCTTTCTGGTGGCCTGGTTCAGCTTCCTATAATCTATACAGACTCGCCAGCTATTCTGGACTCTAGTGGGTACAAGCTCATTATTATCATTTCTAACTACTGTGAGACCGGACTTCTTGGGTACAACTTGCACTGGACTTACCCAAGTACTATCAGAGATGGGGTATATAATACCTGCCTGCAGAAGTTTAGTCACCTCTTTCTTCACCACATCCAGAATCAATGGGTTGAGCCGCCTTTGGGCCTGCCTTACTGGTTTAGCCCCATCCTCCAATAGAATTCTGTGCATACATCTGGAGGGGCTAATTCCTGGAATGTCAGCTAAGGTCCACCCAATAGCCTTCTTGTGCTTCTTCAGAACCTCTAAAAGCTTAGCTTCCTGGTCAGAGTCAAGGCTGGAGGAAATGATGACTGGAAGTTTTTCATTCGTCTCCAGGTAAGCATACTTCAGGTTCCCAGGAAGTGGCTTGAGCTCTAAGGAGGGTGGCTGCTCAATGGATGGTATATTTGGAGTAGCCATGATGTCAAGAACTTCGCTGAATGCAGACGACTTCACTCTCACTATCACTATCACCCCGCAAAGTTGAATCAAGAAACTCAAGCACAAACAAGACACGGGTTAGTGTCGATGACATCGAGTACATGAATATAAATCATCAAATCCAGGAAATAAATGGGAAATCAGAAACAAGGTCCTCATGGGTATCATCAATAATCTCAGAAAGCAACTCCAATTGGAAAACAGAGTGCTCCTCCAATGGATGTTTCATAGCATCAAAGATGTTGAACTTTGCCACAATATCACCAAACTCCATAGACATGGTCCCATCGTTAACATCAATCTTAGTCTTGGCTGTCTTCATGAATGGTTCTGCCCAAGATTATTGGTGATCTAATGGAATGTGTCTCTCCCGCCATGTCCAGGATGTAGAAGTCGGCAGGGAAAATCAGCTCATCAACTTGTACCAAGACATCTTCTACCATTCCCATGGGGCGGGCACTCGGTCCTGTTGGCCAACCGGATGGTGAGACACAGTATCTTGCAAGGGACCAAGATCAAGGTTATTAAAGATGGATGTAGGCATGACATTTATGGATGCTCCCAAGTCCAACATGCAATTTTCAAATTTTCTGTCTCCAATGGTGCATGGAATAGTAAACGTGCCCGGATCCTTTCACTTTTGTGGTAGTGCCTGAGTGGGGGCTAAAACAGCAACTCTTTCTAGTGCAGGCTTAGACTGGATAAGAGCTGAAACATTTCTTCCCAAATCAACTCTCTCATTATTCTTCAACTTCCTCTTGTTGGTGCATAGATCCTTCAGAAATTTTTCATACTTGGGCACCTGCTTGATCACATCTAGAAGGGGAATATTCACAGCTACCTTTCTGAACACATCTAAAATTTCCCTCTCCTTGTCTTCCCCACCAATCTTCTTATTTTTATGTACTCTGTGTGGGAAGGGGATCGGTGGTATGTACACTTTCTCTGCTTCAACAACAACTAAAGGTTCAGGAGTTACCTCAACAAGTTCTTCATCTTTTCCAGAGGTGGCCTCAGCAACTTTTCCAGATCTTAGAGAAATGGCACTCACATTAGGATTGGAGACATTAGGATTTATCACTGTTTGTGCCGGCAGTTGACTTGTTCTTTGAGCTTGCTGGATGTTATTTATGGAGGTGGCAAGTTGTCCAACCCGTGTCTCTAAATTTTGAATGCTAGCATCAGTTCTCTGCTGAGATTGACCAAACTGTGTCTGCAAATTGTGAATGCTAGCATCTGTTCGCTGTTGAAACTGTGTCTGTGAGGCCTGGAGCTGTCCAATTTGTGCAGTTATTTGTGAAGTCATTTGTTTGAACAGGTCCTCTAGTGAAGGTCCAGAAGGTGCAGAAGTGGTCCAATAGGGCATGCATCATACGGGTGCTCAGGAGAGTTGCACATGCCACACAACCTTGCAGGCTGAACCCTATCTATTGCCAATTGCCTTACAAAAGAAGTGAGCTCATCCATTCTATTCTCAAGGGCCTGGTTGGACGAAGAGCTATGGACCTCATGCACACCTCTTGTCTCAACAGAATTTCTTCTGGTTGTAAACTGCTGGGAATTCAGTGACATATTCTCAATTAGTTGCTTGGCAGCAGCTGGGGTTTTATCAACAAGTGCTCCCCCACTAGCAGCATCCAAAATATTCCTATCCATCGGCAGTAACCCTTCATAAAAATACTGGATAAGAAGCTGCTCAGAAACCTGATGCTGAGGGCAACTGGATACCAACTGCTTGAATCGCTCCCAATATTCAGCCAATGACTCATTCCCTTGTCTGATGCCACATATTTCTTTCCTAATTGACGCAGCTCGGGAGGCGGGAAAATATCTCTCTAAGAAAACCTCTTCAATTCGTTCTAGGTGGTAATAGAGTTTGGCTCAAGATATAACAGCCAATCCTTTGCAGCGCCCTGGAGTGAAAACGGGAAAGCTTTCAGCTTGATGCTATCCTCAGTTACTCCCTCTGATCTCAAGGTTGTGGAGCAGACGACCTGGAATTCCTTCAAATGCTTGTGTGGATCCTCACCTACAAGACCACTAAACTTTGGCAACAAGTGAATGAAACCAGATTTTAACTCAAAAGGAGTATCAGCACCAGGATATGCAATGCATAAGCCATTATAATTAACATCAGGGGAAGCAAGCTGTCTTAATGTCCTTTGGTCACCCATGTTTTCAAAAACAGTTTTTTGAATTAGAATCACTACTAGTGCTAGCCCGAATTTCTCTACGGCGTGTGTGCAGTGTTCTTTCAATTTCAGGATCAAAATCACACAATCCAGGGCAATTAGACCTAGTAGCCAGACTAATTCAAAACAAAAACAGAAAACAAAAGAAAGGAAAGAAAAAAAAACAAAAATTGCGAAAAATAACAAACAAGAGTCCCTGGCAACGGCGCCAATTTTTGTTCGTCTTTGTCATCACGCGCCAAAAAAAAGAACGAGCGGTTTATAAAAACGTAGTTTAGGGCGACAACTCGGATGTCGTCTCACAAGGACTCTTGAGGTGTTATTTACCACAAAACTCAATTTTTTTGGGGGGGTTTTGGATTGGATGCAATTAAGAAAACAAATCAATAACAGAGCAATAAAACAGAGCAGTTGAAAAGATTATCAAATAGCTAAAGACGATTAATCTACTGTTCTCAATTTCCCAACTATCATCGGTTCATGTTAATTCCAAGCCCTAAGCAGATTCTAATCCCCTTTCGGTTGTAGCAACAATTTACAAGTGAAATCACTACTACAGATATATATTCCTATTCCCGAATTAAGCAAACGGGGTTAAGCCCTTCGTGAACTAAGCGAACACGAATTGAACACACGGGAATTAAGCAAACGCGATTAAATATAGGAATATAACATCACCGAAATAAATCAACACAACACTATACACTCCTGAATTAAGCAAACAGAAATATATAGCATAGTATTGAAAAGGGAAAAGCAAATAAAATAGGAATTACAAGAACCTCAAGTGTAATGGAAATCAATCACAATAGATTAATCTAAGAAACTTAATTCTCCATAGAAAAACGAAACACACAGAAAATCTGTAAAGAAAACAATGGAGAATGAAAAGTTTTTCTCAATCTGCCTGAAATGACCTTTTATACTATTCAGAAACTAAGCCCACTCGCGAGGCGAACACTCGGCTCGCGAGGCGAATATTGTGAAGAGTCAACAACCTTTGGCATTCTCGCGAGGCGAACATAGCTCGCGTGGCGAGAGAACTGAAGAGTCTTCTTCTTACGCCCGTTATGGCCATCAGGGCCTAACCGTGATGCTTTCTGACTTCCAGGCTCGCGAGGCGAACCCTCACTCGCGGGGAGAACTAGAATGAGTTGCATTTTTAGGAACAATCATCGTTCAGTCTCGCGAGGCGAGAAGAGGAGTCGCGGGGTGAACCAGAGAGGATGACATTTTTACTGTTCAGCTGGCTTTCAGGTTCGCGTGGCGAGAAGACTCTCGCGGGGCGAACACCTTCAGACTTGAAATTTCCCTGATTCTTTATTCTCTTGACTTCTAACTTAACCTGAAAACAACAAAATAGCCATAAGTGCTTTATTTGACTCAAAACTGGCTAAATTAACATAAAACTACTTTAGAGACTCAAAACCTTGCTTGAGGACAATCTAATCTAATTTGGGTGAAAATGAGATATAATTAGCACAAAACCTTGGTCATACTAGCCATAAAACTAGATGAGCCAGAGGCTGATCATTAGGTCAGGATTAATAAGCATAAATACAAGTTTACAGTCGCACAAGCCAGAGAGAGACGAAAATTTGACAACTTTTACAATCATTGTTTTTGCTTTTACATTATTTGGCTTAATTGCTAAACATTGTTAATTTGCCGATTTTTCACTCAACCTGACCTTGTTGCCTTGCGTAGAGCATAACTAGAGCTACAGATATCAGATTTTGGTGATCTTGCTGTCCCTAGAAAGATAAGGAAGAGACCTACAATTTATGGTTTCAAAAGAATTGTCAAATTAGGCCAAAATCATGGCTAAATAGGGTCCCGAGTTCTTTGGCGCGGATTAGTACGCAGTCAATGATGTTCCTTCACTTAAATGGGCCTAACTTACTCATCTTAAGCCTAATTAAGGCATATGATACCTTGTTGAAAAGCTTATTCAGAGGCCCTTAATTTGGTCTAGGGTTAGGTCAGGATTAATAAGCATAAATAGCAGTTTACAGCCGCACAAGCCAATGAGAGACGGAAATTAGACAGCTTGTACAATCATTGATTTTGCTTTTACATTATTGGGCTTAATTGCTAAACATTGTTAATTTTCGGATTTTTCACTCATCCTGACCTTGTTACCTTGCGCAGAGCATAACTAGAGCTACAGATATCGGATTTTGGTGAACTTGCTGTCCATAGAAAGATAAGGAAGAGACCTACAATTTCAGGATTCACAAGAATTTTCAAATTAGGCCAAAATCAAGAATTAATTGGGTCTCGTGTTCTCTGGGGCGGATCAGTGCGCAGTCGATTATGTTCCTTCACTTAAATGGGCCTAACTTACTCATCTTAAGCCCAATTAAGGCATATGATACCTTGTTGGAAAGCTTATTCAGAGGCCCTTAATTTGGTCTAGGGTTAGGTCGGGATTAATAAGCATAAATAGCAGTTTACAGCCGCACAAGCCAGAGAGGGACAAAAATTATACAACTTTTATAATCATTGTTTTTGCTTTTACATTATTGGGCTTAATTGCTAAACATTGTTAATTTTCGGATTTTTCACTCATCTTGACCTTGTTGCTTTTCGCAGAGCATAACTAGGGCTACAGATATCGGATTTTAGTGATCTTGCTGTCCCTAGAAAGATAAGGAAGAGACCTACAATTTCAGGTTTCACAAGATTTGTCAAATTAGGCCAAAATCAAGGCTAATTTGGGTCCCGAGTTCTCTGGCGCGGATTAGTGTGCAGTCCATGATGTTCCTTCTCTTAAATGGGCCTAACTTACGTATGTTAAGTCCGATTAAGGCAGATGATACCTTGTTGGAAAGCTTATTCAGAGGCCCTTAGTTTGGTCTAGGTTTAGTTCAGGATTAATAAGCATAAATAGCAGTTTACAGCCGCACAAGCCAGAGAGAGGTGGAAATTAGATAACTTTTTGAATCATTGTTTTTGCTTTTTCATTATTGGGCTTAATTGCCAAACATTGTTAATTTTTAGATTTTTCACTCATCCTGACCTTGTTGCCTTACGCAGAGCAAAACTAGAGCTACAGATTTCGGATTTTGGTGATCTTGCTGTCCGTAGAAAGATAAGGAAGAGACCTACAATTTCAGGTGTCATAAGAATTGTCAAATTAGACCAAAATCAAGTCTAAATTGGGCCCCGAGTTCTTTGGGGCTGATCAGTGCGCAGTCCATGATGTTCCATCACTTAAATGGGCCTATCTTACACATCTTAAGCCCAATTAAGTCATATGAAACCTTGTTGGAAAGCTTATTCAGAGGCCCTTAGTTTGATCTAGGTTTAGTTCAGGATTAATAAGGATAAATAGCAGTTTACAGCCGCACAACCCAGAGAGAGACGAAAATTAGATAACTTTTACAATCATTGTTTTTGCTTTTACATTATTGGGATTAATTGCCAAACATTGTTAATTTTTAGATTTTTCACTCATCCTGACCATGTTGCCTTGCGCAGAGCAAAACTAGAGCTACGTATTTCAGATTTTGGGGATCTTGCTGTCCGTAGAAAGATAAGGAAGAGACCTATAATTTCAGGTTTCACAAGAATTGTCAAATTAGACCAAAATGAAGGCTAAATTGGGTCCCGAGTTCTTTGGGGCTGATGAGTGCGCAGTCCATGATGTTTCTTCACTTAAATGGGCCTAACTTACATATCTTAAGCCCAATTAAGGCATATGAAACCTTGCTGGAAAGCTTATTCAGAGGCCCTTAATTTGGTCTAGGGTTAGGACAGGATTAAGAAGCATAAATAGCAGTTTATAGGCTCATAATCTAAAGAGAGACGAAAATTAGACAACTTGTACAATTATTGATTTTGCTTTTACATTATTGGGCTTAATTGCTAAACATTGTTAATTTTTGGATTTTTCACTCATCCCGACCTTGTTGCCTTGCGCAGAACATAACTAGAGCTACAGATATTGGATTTTTGTGACCTTGCTGTCTCTAAAAAGATAAGGAAGAGACCTACAATTTCAGGTTTAAAAAGATTTGTTAAATTAGGCCAAAATCAAGGCTAAATTGGGTCCCGTGTTCTCTGGCGCGGATTAGTGCGCAGTCCACGATGTTACTTCACTTAAATGGGGCTAACTTACAAATCTTAAGCCCAATTAAGGCATATGATACCTTGTTGGAAAGCTTATGAAGAGGCCCTTAATTTGGTCTATGGTTAGGTCAGGATTAATAAGCATAAATAGCAGTTTACAGCCGCACAAACCAGAGAGAGACGAAAATTATACAACTTTTACAATCATTGATTTTGCTTTTACATTATTGGGCTTAATTGCTAAACATTGTTAATTTTCGGATTTTTCACTCATCCTGACCTTATTGCCTTGCACAGAGTATAACTAGAGCTACCGATATCGGATTTTGGTGATCTTGTTGTCCCTAGAAAGATAAGGAAGAGACCTATAATTTCAGGTTTAACAATAATTGTCAAATTAGGTAAAAATAAAGTATAATTTGGGTCCCAAGTTCTCTGGCACGGATCAGTGCGCTGTCCATGATGTTCCTTCACTTAAATGGGCCTAACTTACTCATCTTAAGCCCAATTAAGGCATATCATACCATGTTGGAAAGCTTATTCAGAGGCCCTTAATTTTGTCTAGGGGTAGGTCAGGATTAATAAGCATAAATAGTAGTTTACAGCCGCACAAGCCAGAGAGAGACGATAATTATTCAACTTTTACAATCATTGTTTTTGCTTTTACATTATTGGGCTTAATTGCTAAACATTGTTAATTTTCGGATTTTTCACTCATCCTGACCTTGTTGCCTTGCTGTGAGCACCCATTTTTGCCCGTCTTTTATTCTATGATATTATGCTTCAAGGAGACTGATAATAGTAATAAAGAGAGAATGAAGAAAAAGAAAATAATAAAGAAAGGAAGTGGGCTCATAATCAACTTGCTGATGGACGCGGTCCAGGCCATTCCATCGGACTTGCTATTGGACGCGGTCCGGGCCAGTCCATTCCATTGGATTTGCTTGTGGACTGGGTTGTCCCGTCCAGTTCACTGCATTTTCCAAATGGACGGGGTGGCCCCGTCCAGTCACTGCATTTGCCAAATTGACGGGGTGGCCCCGTCCAGTCACTGAAATTACGAAATGGATGGGGTGGCCCCGTCCAGTCATTGCATTCGCTAATGGACGGGGTGGCCACGTCCAATCCCTTGCACTTGCCAATGGACGGGGTAGTCCCGTCCATTGCTTTTCACTTGCTGATCGACGGGGTGGTCCCGTCCATTGCTTCACACTTGCTGATGGACGGAGTGGTCCCGTCCATCGCTTTGCACTTGCTGATGGACGGGGTGGTCCCGTCCATTAATTTGCACTTGTAGATGGACGGGGTGGTCCCGTCCATTGCTTTGCACTTGCTGATGGACGGGGTGGTCCCGTCCTTTGCTTTGCACTTGCTATTGGACGGGGTGGTCCCGTCCATTCCAATGCCTTTGCCTTTGAGCGTGTCCAACCCATTACAATTAATTTTCTGTTGGACGAGGAGGTCCCGTCCGTTGCATGTTTAAATTTCTGCCGAACGAGGAGGTCCGTCCCGTGCATATCTACTTTTGCATATCTAAGTTTCTGTTGGACGAAGTGACTCCGTCCACTGCAATTTTGTTTTCAGGCTGGAGACTAAAGAATAAAGAAAGAAGAAGGAGAAGATAATGCAGAAGGGATGAAGAAAACAAGGAGAAAAAGACAATCAACAAAAAGAAAGGAAATTGAGTTATGTCCACTACCTACTTTACATATCAGACAAGGCCTCTTTTCCTCCTCTACCCTTTGGTCCTTCTTCCTCATCTCCTCCCTCGTCTTAACCTAGCAGCCCTACTCCTAACCCTAAAAAGCCATCATACACATCAGGAAAAACCCACATCTCCTTCTCTTTTCAAGCATGCAACCCTCACATCAAATCACCTCCTTTCCACTGTTCACGCCGCCCCCATCTGAACACATGCTATTACTATTCACGCCGCCCCCATCTGAACACACGCTATTGCTGTTCACCCCACCCCCATCTAAACACACGCCACTGCTGCTTAGAACCGCCCAAGCCTTGGATTTCGTACAAATCGACCTTGAAGCCAATGGAGAAGAAGCAAGAAGCCCTCTCCTCTGTCTATAAAAGGAGAGGAAAAAGAGGAGAGAAGGGGGGGGACAGATTTTTTTCGGGGGGAGGGACTTATGGTCTGATATTTCCGGTGTGAGAAAAGAAAAAAAAGAGAGAGAGATTTCTATCTAACGTTTTCTTTGTAAGGAAGAGAGATTAGAGATCTGAGCTTCCTTTTCTCTTCCCTATTACTAGAGTGGTTAAGAAGGAAGAGCTGAATGAGCCATTGAGATTGAATGTAAAGACTTCGATCTTGAAATCTTATCACTGAGAATAAACAAAATCACTCTTATTATGCTCTCATTTAGTAATCCTTGTTCTCTTTGTTGATATTATTTCAGTAAGTTTCTCGTGACATTCTTATTTTTCTGTGCCACCGCTCACTGAATAAGTTAGCAAACAGTTTCATTTCTACGTTTCATTTATGTCCTATTTTCAAGAAGTAAAATCGTTTATTTTACATAAAAATAGAGGATGATCACTTGATCAAAACAATCTTTTTGGGTTGCCCTATGACAAGTGTCATGTTCAACCCTTTAGGTTTTAAGGTTGCTCTGTGGACTTACTTGCCATGTTCAACCTCACATAGGTTCAATCAAAAATTTCACAACTGAGGATGTTTCTTTCTTGAAAGACGATTCTTGGGTAAAACAAATATCTTCAAAGTTATTAATAATTTATACAACTAATTTTGGGTAACCATTTTGTGGATGTTCTAGGGTGTCGTGGGGTTAAGTCTCCATGCCTTCCCTAGACATAATCGACTCCCGAACCTAAAGCTTTTTTCTTAAAGGGTTTTCCAACTTCCCTGAGATTAAATGAAGTTGGTGGCGACTCCATGTTTTCTCTCTAAGAGGAAAAACTAGTCTTTTTTCTTGGTCGCTACAGATGGCGACTCCACTGGGGAATTCTTAAGAGAGTCAAGCCATAAAAATTGGTTTTGTAAATTTTTAGTAACTTGTAGCTTATTTGTTTTACCTTTTATGATTATATCTTGCTGTTTTTCTCCTTACAATAATTAAACGACAAAACTAAAAAATGTTTTTATTTTTAGTGATGTCTGTTTAGGTTGTCCTTTTGGTTGGGTTTTTCCTTTTATTTAAATGAGAAGATTTAGTTGTGCATACATTTTAACTCACGTTATTGTTATATATGTTTCACTAACAATGTTTTTGTTTTCTCCTCCTTTCTTTTCTTTTTTTCCATGTTTTAACAATAGGGTAGAGGACTTGTAACCACTTTCATATATACCTATGTTTTTGTTTTGCAGGTTTTTCTTGTCTTCTCTTTTATTTTTTACTTTTAAGTGTCACAGGTTTGTATGCCCCCTTTCACACACATCACTATCACATATTGTACACACACTTAGCTCTGACATCGTTATTGAAGAGGTCTTGTACCTTCCTGATACTTGTCAGTTCACCACTCAGATTGTACATGAGATCATGGAATAGTCATATTGAGAGGGTTTATCCCTACTTGTGGCTAGATTCATGAATCATATCCTTATGGGGACAATCTGGGGACCACGACTTTTAGAGGTCTAGACCCGTCCCAACTTTCACTAATAGAGCAGACCTAGTGGCCAACCTATTTAGAGTCCTAACCTTAGGGCGTGTCCATCCTTAGGTTTTACCTGGCTTAGGCCAAAAGGGGGCGTATTTTTCTTTCCTCTCTCTATCATCATAAGCATAAATTGTCATGCATGCTCATCGTGAATGTTCACAAAACTAGGGGCATCACATTGCTGCCCCAAACCTGAATGACATATTCGAATATTATTGCACACCTAATAGGCGTTATGTCATAATGAAGGTAATGCATACCCATCATGGTTTTCAACCCCATTGGGTCCATGCAACACGAATCATGCAAGATATATTTGTTTTACTATATTCATTTTTTTGTTGTGTCTCTTTGTTGGAAGATTTTGGTATTCACCTTATAGCAAGAAAATGGAAAAGTTTGGTTCAGAAAGGAGTATTAGCAACGCGAGTTGTTCCAAGAAAAATATCAAGATTGATGTGACACTCAACGACATGAAGAGATTATGTGAACTCAGCCAGCAAATTCCAGAAAAAGCACGCTCAGACTTTGTCAGCAAGTATGGTAGAATTTTGGACCTGTCGTGTGTTCCAGTGGAAGCTCCCGCTCTGAGTGCATTGGCCCAATATTGGAACTCAACTTTGAGGTGTTTTGAATTGCCTAACTTAGACATCACTCCAACCATGGAAGAGAAAATACGAGAGTGATGGATGAGCTCCAATATCACACTTCCCGGCTAGTGGAGCGATTTGAAGAGGCATCCCTCCACGTTCGTATGAACCATTTCCTTCAGCTACCACAAAAGGTGACAGAGTTCTTCAATCATTTTGGGAAACTTGCCAGAGGGTTCAGGAAAAAGATGATGAGACTCTTAACATAGAACTTTGTGGACCTTGAAGAAAAATGGAAACTATCGATGCACTTCTTGTATATTGATCAAAGACTCATGATTTGTATCGAAATATCTATAATAGAATGGAAGCTTTCATCCATGTCTTTCGAGCATTTTTAGATAATATCTATCGAGGGGTGCATTCTCCCTTAGAGACATCATCAACTATATCTTTTACCCTAAAAACGACATGTTTTCTACGTAAAAATGAGGACGTTGCCAGTACGGGTGTGGTCTATCAAGGAGTAGATTCCCCCTTGGACTTGACACCAACTACCTTCAAACTAGAGGGAACCATACCACTAGATTTGATTGCAGGATGAGTTTTCTTGCTATAGATGTATACGACAGTCTTCCTAAGAGTACCCTCACAATCAAACAAAGGATGTTAATTTGCACATGCATACATACACACACACAAAAATTTTGGATTTACTAATGAGTTTTTAAAAATTCTTTACAGAGTCACATCCTTCTGAGGATTCAGGGACCATTCCGCGACCTAGGAAAGGTAACACCAACCAAACCCGAGTTTACGATACCAGATCTCGGACCAGGATGGCTACCAATGCGTCTGAGGAAGGAAGAAACCTAAGCTCTGAGATAGATGATGTGAGGGGAAGAATGAGCGAGATGGCTGAAACCCAAGCAAGATTAGAAGCCATACTACAAGATATGAAGGGATCTCTCGGCCAATTGAAGCGGCTATGAGAGAAGGAAGTCACGGATTGGGGTATCAGCCCAACCTGACAGAAGGGATGAAATTCTTGACTCTTGAGAACAAGGAATAAGAAGAGCGTGAGAAAAAGTATCTTCCCCTTCTGACAGAGACTTTCCCAGTAGCTGCTGAAGTTATCAGTCCCGCAAAGTCATTTTCCCCTCACTTCACTATCAGCACACTTGAAGAGGAGCTGGACGAGAACCATGTCATCTATCTCCCTGCCAGCAATGAGGTTCTCAACAATTGGCAATCGGAGCCATTTGTTGATGTTATTTCCATGAAGTAATTATCTTATTATACTAATTATGAACTGATGTTTACTTTCTTGGAGACATGAATGAAAATGTAATACTTTGTCTGGTGTTTAGCTTTTGATTCCATCGTTTCTTTTCTCTCTCTTTCATTTATTTATTTTGTTTAAGATTTTCTGTCATAAATAAGACCCTTGCCTATACTTCTCCTATTCCTGACTTTTTCTTCCAGGAAGACTTCTTCCACTAAAGATTTACCTCGGGAAAGGAACTTTGAAAACTCATTTATTGATTCCCTCGCGACCGCTGATGAATATGACCTTGAATCCGATGAGGAAGAAGAAGACATTGAAGAATTCATAAAAGTGGTGAAACGGCGGTCAGAGGAAGGGATTAGCTCGAATGATGAGGTTGCATAAGTGATCAATATGGGAACCGAGGAAGACAAGAAGGAGTTGAAAATAGTAGGTAACCTAGAGCGAGGAGAAATGGTTACACTATTCAAAGAATATATGGATGTTTTTGCTTGGTCCTACAGAGACATGCCAGGGTTAGATCCTGAGATAGCATCACATAAGATTCCCTTATACCCAGATGCAGCTCCAAAGAAGCAAAAATTAAGAAGAATGCATCCTGAGATGTCGCTGAAGATCAAGGAGGAAGTGACCAAGCAGTTGGAGGCTAGCTTTCTGGAAGTAGCTAGACACCTGGAATGGGTAGCTAATATTGTTCCAGTACCAAAGAAGGATGGGAGGGTCAGAATGTGCGTGGACTACCGAGACCTGAATAAAGCCAGTCCAAAGGATGATTTCCCCTACCTTATATTGATGTCCTTGTAGACAAGACAGCCCCGAAAGTCACATGTTTTCTTTCATGGACGGGTATTCTAGGTACAATCAGATCCTCATAAACAATGACGATAAAGAAAATACAACCTTTATCACTCCTTGGGGAACCTTTTGTTACAAAGTGATGCCTTTTGGATTAAAAAATGCTGGGGCTACTTACCAACGTGCTATGGTAGCATTGTTCCATGACATGATGCATAAGGAGGTAGAAGTATATGCTGATGATATAATGACTAAGTCCAAGGAAGGAGAAAGCCATGTGGAAGTTTTGAGAAAGTTGTTCGAGCGGCTAAGAAAGTACAAGTTGCGCCTCAACCCGCACAAATGTACTTTCGGTGCATCCACAGGGAATTTACTTGGCTTTGTTGTCGGTAGAGAGGAATAAAGCTGGACCCTAACAAGGTGGAAGCAATATGTGACATGCCAAAGCACCTAAGAGCGAGCGAGAAGTAAGGGGTTTTCTTGGAAGATTGAACTATATTGCATGCTTCACTGCAAATCTGACTAGCACATGCGAGGCAATCTTCAAACTCCTCAGGAAGAATAATCCAGGAAGATGGGATGATGACTGTCAAGAAGCCTTTGATAAGATAAAGGCATATCTACTGAATCCCCCAGTGTTGGTACCACCTACTCAAGGACGTCCATTGTTACTCTATCTCACCATACTCCCAACCTCAATGGGGGCAATGCTGGGACAACAAGATGAATCTGGCAGGAAGGAGCAGGCAATTTACTATCTGAATAAGAAGTTTAACGCCTGTGAGGCTCGTTATATGGAAATCGAGAAGACTTGTTGTGCATTAGTATGGACCTCCAGAAGACTCAGACAATACATGCTATATCACACCACTTGGCTAATTTCTCGAATGGATCCTGTGAAGTATATCTTCGAAAGCCCTCATATCTCCTTAAGGGTTTCGAAGTGGCAAGTGATATTGTCAGAATTTGACATCAAATATGTGACTCAAGTCCATC
Organism: Sophora flavescens; assembly: GCA_030762895.1. Classification (NCBI taxonomy): domain Eukaryota; kingdom Viridiplantae; phylum Streptophyta; class Magnoliopsida; order Fabales; family Fabaceae; genus Sophora; species Sophora flavescens. The sequence goes on from JAUPTC010000013.1 coordinate 5,667,652, forward strand.
AAAGGAAGTGTGATTGCTGACCATTTAGCAGAGAATCCCTTTAAGGATGGATGGCCTGTCAATTCCGAGTTCCCAGATGGAGAGATAATGTCCCTCGAGGAAGATGAGGAACATGAAGATGTGTGGAAAATGTATTTTGATGGAGTCGTCAATATGCATGGCAACGGCATAGGGGCAGTGGTTATCTCACCGAATGGCAAGCAGTACCCGATGGCCGTAAAACTGAAATTCGAATGTACAAATAATATTGCAGAATACGAGGCATGTGCTGGTGGATTGCAAATGGCACTTGAACTAGGTATAAAGCAGTTGAAAGTCTTCAGGGATTCAGATCTAATCATTTACCAAGTCAATGGTGAATGGCAGACCAAAGACTCCAAGTTGATTCCATATCAGAAGTACTTGACTCAGTTGATTGCAAAGTTCGGTGAGATTACTTTCTCGCATTTAAGTCGAGACAAGAATCAATTTGCTGATGCTTTAGCCACACTAGCTGCCATGACCAAGTTGGATATCCATATCAATGTCCAACCCATCCAAATTAGAGTGCAAGATGAACTGGCGTACTGTGCTCACGTGGAAGGAGAACCTGATGGTAAGCCTTGGTACCATGATATCAAGCAATATATTCAGAACAAGGAATACCCGGTAGAGGCGAGTGAAGTAAATAAAAAGACCATCCGAAGACTGGCTATGGCCTTTTTCTTAAACAAGGAAGTCTTGTATAAAAGAGGATATGACGGTACCCTACTCAGATGTGTGGATGCTCGCGAAGCTAAATTGATCATGATCGAAGTTCATGAAGGAATCTGTGGGACTCATGCCAATGGTCACATGATGGCTAGGAAGATCTTGAGAAGTGGTTATTATTGGTCTACTATGGAGTCAGATTGTATGGAGCATGTTCGTAAATGCCAAAAATGTCAGATGTATGCATACCGGGTTAATGCACCTCTGTTTCCACTGCACAGTTTAGCATCCCCATGGCCTTTTTCGATGTGGGGAATAGATGTCATCGGTCCCATTAATCCCAAGGCTTCCAATGGTCATCGTTTCATTTTGGTGGCGATAGACTATTTCACTAAATGGGTAGAAGCTGCTTCATATGCCAGCATAACTCAAAGGGTGTTTCTCAAATTCCTCAAGAAGGACATCGTCTGTAGATACAAGATCCCAGAGAGGATAATCACAGATAATGCTGCTAATCTTAATGGTACTGAGATTCAAAAGTTTTGCGATGGTTTCAAAAATAAACACCACAATTCGGATCCTTATAGGCCTCAAATGAATGGGGCAGTTGAAGCAGCAAACAAAAATGTCAAGAAGATTGTTGCCAAGATGGTTATAAACTATAAGGATTGGCACGAAATGCTGCCATATGCTCTACATGCTTATCAGACTAATATACGATTGAGCACTGGGGCAACCCCTTTCTCTCTGGTGTACGGGATGGAGGCTGTCTCACCTATCGAAGTAGAACTCCCTTCGCTAAGAGTCTTGATGGAAGCAGATTTAGAAGAATCTGAGTGGGAGAAAACTCGGTATGAGCAGTTGAACATGATAGAAGAGAAAAGATTGGCAGCTATTTGACACGGGCAATTGTATCAAAGCAGAATGGCAAGAGCTTTCAATAAAAGGGTTAGTCCTAGAGAATTTTGCGTGGGAGACCTGGTTTTAAAGAAAATCCTCCCTAGTCAAGAGGATGCCCGAGGAAAATGGGCACCAAATTATGAAGGCCCTTATATTGTCAAACAAGCATTCTCAGGAGGAGCTTTGATTCTGCAAAACATGGATGGGGAAGAGTTACCAAGGCCAGTAAACTCTGATCCTGTGAAAAAGTTCTACGCTTGAAGGCCCGCTAGGTTGAAAACCCGAAAGGGCAACCTAGGCAAAAGTTAGGGCAAAGAACAATGAAAACAAAAGAAAAGAAAAGGCTAGCTAGGTTGAAAACCCGAAAGGTCAGCCTAGGCAAAAGTTAGGGCAAAACGCAAAAGAAAAGCAAAGGCCCGCTAAGTTGAAAACCCGAAAGGGCAACCTAGGCAAAAGTTAGGGCAAAGAGACCTTAGGCTGAAAACCTGCAAAGGCGGCCTGGGAGGAGGATGTGGTGCAACACTTCTGCAAGCACTTACCACACTGGGGCAATTTTACCCGACTGAGTATACTGGGGCCAAATTATTAAAGAATGATGTATTTGAAGATTCAGAAATAGAAGCAAAGATCTGTGTCATCAAAAAGCTGTGGGGAATCAATTAAATGAAAATCAAAGGACCAATACTGGGGCAAATTTTATGTGATCCTCGTAATTTTCTTTACTTATCTTTGTTTCAAGATCTTCATAATCCCTTTTGTAATTTTGTTATTGTCTCTTAACGAACTAAATTCTCGTATTAAGGCAAGAGTTTTTTTCTTCCACACTCCCCTGTCGTGTTCACTCTCGTGTTCAATCATTATGGTCATGTCTCAATAAAAGTAAATATAAGTTTAATGGTATGATTTGATAATTCTAATGGTAGCACCAATGAATGCTTTAAACCAAGAGGACTCAATACTTCAAATTCAATGGAAGAGGTAGCATGCACTGGACGACAAAAGAATGATGCAAATAAGCTTGGGAGGACAAACATAACATCCACCTCATAAGTTATCAGATTCTTGGGTGACCAATGTTGTTAAAAGAATGAGTGATGCCTCATCCCAGAGTGACCGGTGAACAAGGGTTTGGTTGGTGGAAGTTTTTCCATGGAGCATTTGGTTCTACTATGTTCAAAAGGAAAGGATTCCCTTTAGTTTCAGATTACTGATTGAATTTTATCTTCGAGCTCTGAGGCTCGCTGCAATTTTATTTTCGAGCTCTGAGGCTCGCTGCATTTTTATTTTCGAGCTCTGAGGCTCACTGCTATTTTATTTTAGAGCTCTGAGGCTTACTGCATCTTTATCTTTTCGAGCTCTGAGGCTCACTGTATTTGAGCTCTGAGGCTCACAGCGATTTTATTTTCGAGCTCCGAGGCTCACTGCATTTTATTTTCGAGCTCCTAGGCTCACTGTATTTTTATTTTCGAGCTCTGAGGCTCACTGCATTTGAGCTTTGAGGCTCACAGCAATTTTATTTTCAAGCTCTAAGGCTCGCAGCATATTTACTTTCCTGTTGGACGAGGGGGTTCCGTCCACCGCAATTTTATTTTCGAGCTCCGAGGCTCATTGCAATTTTATTTTCGAGCTCTGAGGCTCACTGCATCTTTATTCTTTCGAGCTATGAGGCTCACTGCAATTTTATTTTCGAGCTCTAAGGCTCACTGCATCTTTATTTCTTCGAGCTCTGACGTTCACTGCATCTGAGCTCTGAGGCTCACAGCAATTTTATTTTCAAACTGTAATGTTTTCTTCTGAGCGCAATATGTGTTCATTTTTATTTACATGTTCATTACTACAATACATGATAAGTCACGACTAATCGTGTCTTCTAGTAAGCAACAAGTAAAGAGGGGCAACTGTGAACACCCATTTTTGCCCGTCTTTTATTCTATGATATTATGCTTCAAGGAGACTGATAATAGTAATAAAGAGAGAAAGAAGAAAAAGAAAATAAAAAAGAAAGGAAGTGGGCTCATAATCAACTTGCTGCTGGACGCGGTCCAGGCCATTCCATTGGACTTCTTTGTTGGACGCGGTCCAAGTGCCATTCCATCGGACTTGCTGTTGGACGCGGTCCGGGCCAGTCCATTGCATTGGACTTGCTTGTGGACGGGGTAGTCTCGTCCAGTTCACTGCATTTGCCAAATGGACGGGGTGGCCCCGTCCAGTCATTGCATTTTCCAAATGGACGGGGTGGCCCCGTCCGATCCATCGAATTGCAAATGGACGGGTGGCCCCTCCGGCATTGGTCGCCAATGGACGGGTGGCCCCGTCCAGCCCCCTTGCACTTGCCAATGGATGGGGTAGTCCCGTCCATTGTTTTGCATTGTTTGTGGCCTTGCCATTGTTACTTGCGATGGGCGGGGTAGTCCCGTCCATTGTTTTGCACTTGCTGATGGACGGGGTGGTCCCGTCCATTACTTTGCACTTGAAGATGGACGGGGTGGTCCCGTCCATTGCTTTGCACTTGCTGATGGACGGGGTTGTCCCGTCCATTACTTTGCGCTGGTAGATGGACGAGGTGGTCCCGTCCATTGCTTTGCACTTGCTGATGGACGGGGTGGTCCCGTCCTTTGCTTTGCACTTGCTATTGGACGGGGTGGTCCCGTCCATTCCAATGCATTTGCTTTTGAGCGCGTGCAGCCCATTACATTTAATTTTCTGTTGGACAAGGAGGTCCCGTCCGTTGCATGTTTAAATTTCTGCTGGACGAGGAGGTCCGTCCCGTGCATATCTACTTTTGCATATCTAAGGTTCTGTTGGACGAAGAGACTCCGTCCACTGCAATTTTGTTTTCAGGCTGGAGACTAAAGAATAAGAAAGAAGAAGGAGAAGATAATGCAGAAGGGACGAAGAAAACAAGGAGAAAAAGACAATCAAAAAAAAGGAAAGGAAATTGAGTTACGTCCACTACCTACTTTACATATCAGACAAGACCACTTTTCCTCCTCTACCCTTTGGTCCTTTTTCCTCATCTCCTCCCTCGTCTTAACCTAGCAGCCCTACTCCTAACCCTAAAATGCCATCATACACATCAGGCAAAACCCCCATCTCCATCTCTTTTCAAGCATGCAACCCTCACATCAAATCACCTCCTTTCCACTGCTCACGTCGCCCCCATCTAAACACACGCTATTGCTGTTCACACCGCCCCCATCTGAACACACGCTATTGCTGTTCACGTCGTCCCCATCTGAACACACGCTATTGCTGTTCACGCCACCCCCATCTGAACACACGCCATTGCTGCTCAGAACCGCCCAAGCATTGGATTTCATACAAACCGACCTTGAAGCCAATGGAGAAGAAGCAAGAAGCCCTCTCCTCTATCTATAAAAGGAGAGGAAAAAGAGGAGAAAGGGGGGGGGGGGGGGGATAGATTTTTTTCCGGGGGAGGGACTTATGGTCTGATATTTCCGGTGTGAGAAAAGAAAGAAAAAGATAGAGAGATTTCTATCTAACGTTTTCTTTGTAAGGAAGAGAGATTAGAGATCTGAGCTTCCTTTTCTCTTCCCTATTACTAGAGTGGTTAAGAAGGAAGAGCTGAAGGAGCCAGTGAGATTGAATGTAAAGACTTCGATCTTGAAATATTATCACTGAGAATAAACAAAATCACTCTTATTCTGCTCTCATTTGGTAATACTTGTTCTCTTTGTTGATATCATTTCTACGTTTCAATTCTTTCCTATTTTCAAGAAGTAAAATCGCTATTTTACATAAAAATAGAGGATGATCACTTGATCAAAACAATCTTTTTGGGTTGCCCTATGACAAGTGTCATGTTCAACTCTTCAAGTTTTAAGGTTGCTCAGTGGACTTACGTGCCATGTTCAACCTCACATAGGTTCAATCAAAAATTTCACAACTGAGGATGTTTCTTTCGTGAAAGACGATTCTTGGGTAAAACAAATATCTTCAAAGTTATTAATAATTTATACAACTAATTTTGGATAACCATTTTGTGGATGTTCTAGGGTGCCGTGGGGTTAAGTCTCCATGCCTTCCCTAGACATAATCGACTCCCGAACCTAAAGCTTTTTTCCTAAAGGGTTTTCCAACTTCCCTGAGATTAAATAAAGTTGGTGGCGACTCCATGTTTTCTCTCTAAGAGGAAAAACTAGTCTTTTTTCTTGGACGCTACACTTGCGCAGAGCATAACTAGAGCTACAGATATCGGATTTTGGTGATCTTGATGTCCCTAGAAAGATAAGGAAGATACCAACAATTTCAGGTCTCACAAGAATTGTCAAATTAGGCCAAAATCAAGGCTAATTTGGGTCCCGAGTTCTCTGGCGCGGATAAGTGTGCAGTCCATGATGTTCCTTCACTTAAATGGGCCTAACTTACTCTTCATAAGCCCAATTAAGGCATATGATACCTTGTTGGAAAGCTTATTCAGAGGCCCTTTATTTGGTCTAGGGTTAGGTCAGGATTAATAAACATAAATAGCAGTTTACAGCCGTAATATCCAGAGAGAGACGAAAATTAGATAACTTTTACAATCATTGTTTTTTCTTTTACATTAGTGGGCTTAATTGCAAAACATTATTAATTTTCGTATTTTTCACTCTTCCTGACCTTGTTGCCTTGCACAGAGCATAACTAGACCTACAGATAACGGATTTTGGTGATCTTGCTGTCGCTAGAAAGATAAGGAAAAGACCTACAATTTTAGGTTTCACAAGAATTGTCAAATTAGGCCAAAAACAAGGCTAAATTGGTCTCGAGTTCTCTTGCACGGATCAATGCGCAGTCCATAATGTTCCTTCACTTAAATGGGCCTAACTTACTCATCATAAGCCCAAATAAGGCATATGATACCTTGAGGGAAAGCTTATGCTGAGGCCCTTTATTTGGTCTAGGGTTAGGTCAGGATTAAGAAGCATAAATAGTAGTTTACAGCTGCACAAACCAGAGAGAGACGGAAATTAGACCTCTTTTACAATCATTGTTTTTGCTTTTACATTATTGGGCTTAATTGCTAGACATTGTTTATTTCCGGATTTTTTGCTCATCTTGACCTTGTTGCCTTGCGCAGAGCATAACTAGAGCTACAAATATCGGATTTTGGTGATCTTGCTTTCTCTAGAAAGATAAGGAAGAGACCTACAATTTCAGGACGCACAAGAATTGTCATATTAGGCAAAAATCAAGGCTAAATTGGGTCCCGAGTTCTCTGGCGCGGATCAGTGTGCAGTCCATGATGTTCCTTCACTTAAATGGTCCTAACTTACTCTTCTTAAGCCCAATTAAGGCATATGATACCTTGTTGGAAAGCTTATTCAGAGGCCCTTAATTTGGTCTAGGGTTAGGTCAGGATTAATAAGCATAAATAGCAGTTTACAGCCGCACAATCCCGAGAAAGACGAAAATTACACAACTTTTACAATCATTGTTTTTGTTTTTACATTATTGGGCTTAGTTGCAAAACATTGTTAATTTTCGGATTTTTCACTCTTCCTGAACTTGTTGCCTTGCGCAGAGCATAACTTGACCTACAGATAACGGATTTTGGTGATCTTGCTGTCGCTAGAAAGATAAGGAAGAGACCTACAATTTCAGGTTTCACAAGAATTGTCAAATTAGGCCAAAATCAAGGATAATTTGTTCGGTCTGCGGATCGGCGCCGAGCGCAGACCATGATGTTCCTTCGCTTAAATGGGCCTAACTTACTCATCTTGAGTCCAATTAAGGAATATGATACCTTGTTGGGAAGCTTATGCAGAGGCCCTTTATTTGGTCTAGGGTTAGGCTAAGATTAATAAGCATAAATAGCAGTTTACAGTCGCACAAGCCAATGAGAGATGGAAATTAGACAACTTGTACAATCATTGATTTTGCTTTTACATTATTGGGCTTAATTGCTAAACATTGTTAATTTCGGATTTTTCACTCATCCTGACCTTGTTGCCTTGCGCAGAGCATAACTAGAGCTACGGATATCGGATTTTGGTGACCTTGCTGTCCATAGAAAGATAAGGAAGAGACCTACAATTTCAGGTTTCACAAGAATTTTCAAATTAGGCCAAAATCAAGGCTAAATTGGGTCCCGTGTTCTCTGGCGCGGATCAGTGCGCAGTCCATTATGTTCATTCACTTAAATGGGCCTAACTTACTCATCTTAAGCCTAATTAAGGCATATGATACCTTGTTGGAAAGCTTATTCAGAGGCCCTTAATTTGGCCTAGGGTTAGGTCAGGATTAATAAGAATAAATAGCAGTTTACATCCGCACAAGCCAGAGAGAGATGAAAATTAGACAACTTTTACAATCTTTGTTTTTGATTTTACATTATTGAGCTTAATTGGGCTTAATTGATAACATTGTTAATACCCGGATTTTTCACTCATCCTGACCTTGTTGCATTGCTCAAAGCATAACTAGCGCTACAAATATCGGATTTTGGTGATCTTGCTGTCCCTAGAAAGATAAGGAAGAGACCTACAATTTCAACTTTCACAAGAATTGACAAATTAGGCCAAAATCAAGGCTAAATTGGGTCCCGAGTTCTCTGGAGCGGATAAGTGCGCAGTCCATGATATTCTTTCACTTAAATGGGCCTAACTTACTCATCTTAAGCCCAATTAAGGCATATGATACCTTGTTGGAAAGCTTATTCAGAGGCCCTTAATTTGGTTTAGGGTTAGGTCAGGCTTAATAAGAAAAAATAGCAGTTTACAGCCTCACAAGCCAGAGAGAGCTGGAAATTCGACAACTTTTACAGTCATTGTTTTTGCATTTACATTATTGGGCTTAATTGCTTAGCATTGTTAATTTTCAGATTTTTCACTCATCCTGACCTTGTTGCCTTGCGCAGAGCATAACTTGAGCTACTTATATCGGATTTTGGTGATCTTGCTGTCCCTAGAAAGAAAACGAAGAGACCTACAATTTCAGGTTTAACAAGAATTGTCAAATTAGGCCAAAATCAAGGCTAAATTGGGTCCCGAGTTCTCTAGCACGGATCAGTGCGCAGTCCATGATGTTCCTTCACTTAAATGGGCCTAACTTACTCATCTTAAGACCAATTAAGGCACGTGATACCTTGTTGGAAAGCTTAGTTAGAGGCCCTTAATTTGGACTATGGTTAGGTCAGGATTAATAAGCATATATAGCAGTTTACTACTACACAAGCCAGAGAGAATAGGAAATTAGACAATGATTACAATCATTGTTTTTGCTCTTACATTATTGGGCTTAATTGCTAAACCTTGTTAATTTTTGGATTTTTCACTCATCGTGACCTTGTTGCCTTGTACAGAGCATAACTAGAACTACAGATATCGGATTTTGGTGATCTTGTTGTCCATAGAAAGATAAGGAAGAGACCTACAATTTCAGGTTTCTTAAGAATTGTCAAATTAGGCCAAAATCAAGGCTAAATCGGGTCCCGAGTTCTCTGGCACGGATCAGTACGCAGTCCATGATGTTCCTTCACTTAAATAGGCCTAACTTAAGCATCTTAAGCCCAATTAAGGCATATGATACCTCGTTGAAAGCTTATTCAGAGGACCTTAATTTGGTCTAGGGTTAGGTCAGGATTAATAAGCATAAATAGCACTTTACAGCAACACAACCCAAAGAGAGACGGAAATTAGACAAATTTTACAATCATTGTTTTTGCATTTACATTATTGGGCTTAATTTGGCTTAATTGCTAAACATTGTTAATTTTCGGATTTTTCACTCATCCTGACTTTGTTGCCTTCCGCACAGCATAAGTAGAGGTACATATATCGAATTTTGGTGATCTTGCTGTCCCTAGAAAGATAAGGAAGAGACCTACAATTTCTGGTTTCACAAGAATTGTCCAATTAGGCCAAAATCAAGGCTAAATTGGGTCCCGAGGTCTCTGGCGCGGTTCAATGCGCAGTTCATTATATTCCTTCACTTAAATGGGCCTAACTTACTCATCTTAATCCCAATTAAGGCATATGATACCTTGTTGGAAAGCTTATTCAGAGACCCTTAATTTGGTTTAGGGTTAGGTCAGGATTGACAAGCATAAATAGCAGTTTACAGCCGCACAAGCCAGAGAGAGACGAAAATTAGACTACTTTTACAATCATTGTTTTTGCATTTACATTATTTGGCTTAATTGCTAAACATTGTTAATTTTCCGATTTATCACTCAACCTGACCATGTTACCTTGCGCAGAGCATAACTAGAGATACAGATATCAGATTTTGGTGATCTTGCTGTCCCTAGAAAGATAAGGAAGAGACCTACAATTTAAGGTTTCAAATGAATTGTCAAATTAGGCCAAAATCATGGCTAAATAGGCCTAACTTAAGCATCTTAAGCCCAATTAAGGAATATGATACCACGTTGAAAGCTTATTCAGAGGCCCTTAATTTGGTCTAGGGTTAGGTCAGGATTAATAAGCATAAATAACACTTTACAGCAGCACAAGCCAAAGAGAGACGGAAATTAGACAAATTTTACAATCATTGTTTTTGCATTTACATTATTGGGCTTAATTTGGCTTAATTGCTAAACATTGTTAATTTTCGGATTTTTCACTCATCCTGACTTTGTTGCCTTCCGCACAGCATAAGTAGAGGTACATATATCGAATTTTGGTGATCTTGCTGTCCCTAGAAAGATAAGGAAGAGACCTACAATTTCTGGTTTCACAAGAATTGTCCAATTAGGCCAAAATCAAGGCTAAATTGGGTCCCGAGGTCTCTGGCGCGGTTCAATGCGCAGTTCATGATGTTCCTTCACTTAAATGGGCCTAACTTACTCATCTTAATCCCAATTAAGGCATATGATACCTTGTTGGAAAGCTTATTCAGAGGCCCTTAATTTGGTTTAGGGTTAGGTCATGATTGATAAGCATAAATAGCAGTTTACAGCCGCACAAGCCAGAGAGAGACGAAAATTAGACAACTTTTACAATCATTGTTTTTGCTTTTACATTATTTGGCTTTATTGCTAAACATTGTTAATTTTCCGATTTATCACTCAACCTGACCATGTTGCCTTGCGCAGAGCATAACTAGAGATACAGATATCAGATTTTGGTGATCTTGCTGTCCCTAGAAAGATAAGGACGAGACCTACAATTTAAGGTTTCAAAAGAATTGTCAAATTGTCAATTTAAGGTTGCTCTGTGGACTTGTGTGCCATGTTCAACCTCACATAAGTTCAATCAAAAATTTCACAACTGAGAATGTTTCTTTCTTGAAAGACGATTCTTGGGTAAAATAAATATCTTCAAAGTTATTAATAATTTATACAACTAATTTTGGGTAACCATTTTGTGGATGTTCTAGGGTGCCGTGGGGTTAAGTCTCCATGCCTTCCCTAGACATAATCGACTCCCGAACCTAAAGCATTTTTCCTAAAGGGTTTTCCAACTTCCCTGAGATTAAATAAAGTTGGTGGCGACGCCATGTTTTCTCTCTAAGAGGAAAAACTAGTATTTTTTCTTGGACGCTACACTTGTATAGAGCATAACTAGAGTTACAGATATCGGATTTTGGTGATCTTGCTGTCCCTAGAAAGATAAGGAAGAGACCTACAATTTCAGGTTTCACAAGAATTGTCAAATTAGGCCAAAATCAAGGCTAATTTGGGCCTCGAGTTCTCTGGCGTGGATTAGTGTGCAGTCCATGATGTTTCTTCACTTAAATGGGCCTAACTTACTCATCTTAAGCCCAATTAAGGCATATGACACCTTGTTAGAAAGCTTATTCAGAGGCCCTTAATTTGGTCTATGTTTAGGTCAATAGTAATAAGCATAAATAGCAGTTTACAGCCGCACAAGCCAGAGAGAGACGGAAATTAGATAACTTTTACAATCATTGTTTTTGCTATTACATAATTGGGCTTAATTACCAAACATTGTTAATTTTCGGATTTTTCGCTCATCCTGACCTTGTTGGCTTGCACAGAGCATAACTAGAGCTACAGATACCGGATTTTGGGGATCTTGCTCTCCCTAGAAAGATAAGGAAGTGACCTACAATTTCAGGTTTCACAAGAATTGTCAAGTTAGACCAAAATCAAGGCTAATTTGGGTCCCGAGTTCTCTGGCGGCGATCAGTGCACAGTCCATGATGTTCCTTCACTTAAATGGGCCTAACTTACTCATCTTAAGCCCAATTAAGGCATATGATACCTTGTTGGAAAGCTTATTCAGAGGCCCTTAATTTGGTCTAGGGTTAGGTCATGATTAATAAGCATAAATAGCAGTATACAGCCGCACAAGTCAAAGAGAGGCAGAAATTAGATAACTTTTACAATAATTGTTTTTGCTTTTCCATTATTAGGCTTAATTGGGCTTAATTGCTAAACATTGTTAATTTTCGGATTTTTCACTCATCCTGCCCTTGTTGCCTTGCGCATAGCATAACTAGAGCTACATATATTGGATTATGGTGATCTTACTGTCCTTAGAAAGATAAGGAAAAGAGACCTACAATTTCATGTTTCACAATAATTGTGAAATTAGGCCAAAATCAAGGCCAAATTGGGTCACGACTTCTCTGGCATGGATCAGTGTGCAGTCCATGATGTTCCTTCACTTAAGATAGAGAGAGACAGAAATTATACAACTTTACAATCATTGTTTTTGCTTTTACATTATTCGGCTTAATTGCTCAAAATTGTTAATTTTCGGATTTTTCACTTATCCTGACCTTGTTGCGTTGCGTAGAGCATAACTAGAGCTACAGATATCGGATTTTGGTGATCTTGCTGTTCCTAGAAAGATAAAGAAGAGACCTTCAATTTCAGGTTTCACAAGAATTGTCAAATTAGGCCAAAATCAAGGCTGAATTGGGTCCCGAGTTATCTGGCACGGATCAGTGCGCAGTCCATGATGTTCGTTCACTTAAATGGGCCTAACTTACACATCTTTTGCCCAATTAAGGCATATGATACCTTCTTGGAAAGCTTATTCAGAGGTCCTTAATTTGGACTAGGGTTAGGTCAGGATTAATAAGCATTAATAGCAGTTTACAGCCGTACATGCCAGAGAGAGACGGAAATTAGATAACTTTTACAATCATTGTTTTTGCTTCTACACTATTGGGCTTAATTGCTAAACATTGTTAATTTTCGGATATTTCACTCATCATGACCTTGTTGCCTTGCGCAGAGCACAACTAGAGATACAGATATCGGATTTTGGTGTTCTTGCTGTCCCTAGAAAGATAAGGAAGAGACCTCCAATTTAATGTTTCACAAGAATTGTCAAATTAGGCCAAAATCATGGCTAAATTGGGTCCCGAGTTCTCTGGCGTCGATCAGTACGGAGTCCATGATGTTCCTTCACTTAAATGGACCTAACTTACTCATCTTAAGCCCAATTAAGGCATATGATACCTTGTTGGAAAGCTTATTCAGAGGCCCTTAATTTGGTCTAGGGTTAGGTCAGGATTGATAAATATAAATAGTAGTTAATAGCGGCACAAGCCAGATAGAGACGGAAATTAGACAACTTTTACAATCAATGTTTTTGCTTTTACATTATTGGGCTTAATTGGGCTTAATTGCTAAATTTTGTTAACTTTTGGATTTTTCACTCATCATGACCTTGTTGCCTTGCGCAGAGCATATCTAGAGCTACATATATCGGATTTTGGTGATCTTGTTGTCCCTATAAAGATAAGGAAGAGACCTACAATTTCAAGTTTCACTAGAATTATCAAATTAGGTAAAAATCATGGCTAAATTGGGTCCCGAGTTCTTCTCGCGGATCGGTCAAGGCCATGATATTCCTTCACTTAAATGGGCCTAACTTACTCATCTTAAGCCCAATTAAGGCATATGATACCTTGTTGGAAAGCTTATTCAGAGGCCCTTAATTTGGTCTAGGGTTAGGTCAGGATTGATAAATATAAATAGTAGTTAATAGCGGCACAAGCCAGATAGAGACGGAAATTAGACAACTTTTACAATCAATGTTTTTGCTTTTACATTATTGGGCTTAATTGCTAAATTTTGTTAACTTTTGGATTTTTCACTCATCATGACCTTGTTGCCTTGCGCAGAGCATATCTAGAGCTACATATATCGGATTTTGGTGATCTTGTTGTCCCTATAAAGATAAGGAAGAGACCTACAATTTCAAGTTTCACTAGAATTATCAAATTAGGCCAAAATCATGGCTAAATTGGGCCCCAAGTTGTCTGGTGCGGATCATTACGCAGCCCATGATGTTCCTTCACTTAAATGGGCCTAACTTACTCATCTTAAGCCTAATTAAGGCATATGATACCTTGTTGGAAAGCTTATTCAGAGGCCCTTAATTTGGACTAGGGTTAGGTCAGCATTAATAAGCATTAACAGCAGTTTACAGCCGTACAAGTCAGAGAGAGACGGAAATTAGATAACTTTTACAATCATTGTTTTTGCTTCTACACTATTGGGCTTAATTGCTAAACATTGTTAATTTTCGGATATTTCACTCATCCTGACCTTGTTGCCTTGCGCAGAGCACAACTAGAGATACAGATATCGGATTTTGGTGTTCTTGTTGTCCCTAGAAAGATAAGGAAGAGACCTCCAATTTAATGTTTCACAAGAATTGTCAAATTAGGCCAAAATCATGGCTAAATTGGGTCCCGAGTTCTCTGGCGTGGATCAGTACGGAGTCCATGATGTTCCTTCACTTAAATGGACCTAACTTACTCATCTTAAGCCCAACTAAGGCATATGATACCTTGTTGGAAAGCTTATTCAGAGGCCCTTAATTTGGTCTAGGGTTAGGTCAGGATTGATAAATAGAAATAGTAGTTTATAGCGGCACAAGCACGAGAGAGATGGAAATTAGACAACTTTTACAATCAATGTTTTTGCTTTTACATTATTGGGCTTAATTGGGCTTAATTGCTAAATTTTGTTAACTTTTGGATTTTTCACTCATCATGACCTTGTTGCCTTGCGCAGAACTTATCTAGAGCTACATATATCAGATTATGGTGATCTTGTTGTCCCTAGAAAGATAAGGAAGAGACCTACAATTTCTAGTGACACTAGAATTGTCAAATTAGGCAAAAATCATGGCTAAATTGGGTCCCGAGTTCTCTGGCGCGGATCAGTGCACAGTCCATGATGTTCCTTCACTTAAATGGGCCTAACTTACTCATCTTAAGCCCAATTAAGGCATATGATACCATGTTGGAAATCTTATTCAGGGGCCCTTAATTTGGTCTAGGGTTAGGTCAGAATTAATAAGCATAAGTAGCAGTTTACAGCCGCACAAGCCAGAGAGAGGTGGAAATTAGATAACTTTTACAATCATTGTTTTTGCATTTTTACATTATTGGGCTTAATTGATAAACATTGTTAATTTTCGGATTTTTCACTCATCGTGCCCTTGTTGCCATGCGCATAGCATAACTAGAGCTACAGATATCGGATTTTGGTGATCTTGCTGTCCCTAAAAAGATATGGAAGAGACCTACAATTTCAGTCACAACAATTGTGAAATTAGACCAAAATCAAGGCTAAATTGGGTCCCGAGTTCTCTGGTGCGGATCATTGCGCATCCCATGATGTTCCTTCACTTAAATGGGCCTAACTTACTTATCTTAAGCCTAATTAAGGCATATGATACCTTGTTGGAAAGCTTATTCAGAGGCCCTTAATTTGGACTAGGGTTAGGTCAAGATTAATAAGCATTAATAGCAGTTTACAGCCGTACAAGCCAGAGAGAGACGGAAATTAGATAACTTTTACAATCATTGTTTTTGCTTCTACACTATTGGGCTTAATTGCTAAACATTGTTAATTTTCGGATATTTCACTCATCCTGACCTTGTTGCCTTGCGCAGAGCACAACTAGAGATACAGATATCGGATTTTGGTGTTCTTGCTGTCCCTAGAAAGATAAGGAAGAGACCTCCAATTTAATGTTTCACAAGAATTGTCAAATTAGGCCAAAATCATGGCTAAATTGGGTCCCGAGTTCTCTGGCGTGGATCAGTACGGAGTCCATGATGTTCCTTCACTTAAATGGACCTAACTTACTCATCTTAAACCCAATTAAGGCATATGATACCTTGTTGGAAAGCTTATTCAGAGGCCCTTAATTTGGTCTAGGGTTAGGTCAGGATTGATAAATATAAATAGTAGTTTATAGAGGCACAAGCCAGAGAGAGACGGAAATTAGACAACTTTTACAATCAATGTTTTTGCTTTTACATTATTGGGCTTAATTGCTAAATTTTGTTAACTTTTGGATTTTTCACTCATCATGACCTTGTTGCCTTGCGCAGAGCATATCTTGAGCTACATATATCGGATTTTGGTGATCTTGTTGTCCCTAGAAAGATAAGGAAGAGACCTACAATTTCTAGTTTCACTAGAATTGTCAAATTAGGCAAAAATCATGGCTAAATTGGGTCCCGAGTTCTCTGGCGCGGATCAGTGCGCAGTCCATGATGTTCCTTCACTTAAATGGGCCTAACTTACTCATCTTAAGCCCAATTAAGGCATATGATACCTTGTTGGAAAGCTTATTCAGAGGCCCTTAATTTGGTCTAGGGTTAGGTCAGGATTGATAAATATAAATAGTAGTTTATAGAGGCACAAGCCAGAGAGAGACGGAAATTAGACAACTTTTACAATCAATGTTTTTGCTTTTACATTATTGGGCTTAATTGCTAAATTTTGTTAACTTTTGGATTTTTCACTCATCATGACCTTGTTGCCTTGCGCAGAGCATATCTAGAGCTACATATATCGGATTTTGGTGATCTTGTTGTCCCTAGAAAGATAAGGAAGAGACCTACAATTTCTAGTGTCACTAGAATTGTCAAATTAGGCAAAAATCATGGCTAAATTGGGTCCCGCGTTCTCTGGCGCGGATCAGTGCGCAGTCCATGATGTTCCTTCACTTAAATGGGCCTAACTTACTCATCTTAAGCCCAATTAAGGCATAAGATACCTTGTTGGAAAGCTTATTCAGAGGCCCTTAATTTGGTCTAGGGTTAGGTCCGGATTAATAAGCTTAAATAGCAGTTTACAGCCTCACAAGCCAGAGAGAGATCGAAATTGGTCAACTTTTACAATCATTGTTTTTGCTTTTACATTATTGGGTTTAATTGCTCAACATTGTTAATTTTCGGATTTTTCACTCATCCTAACCTTGTTGCCTTGCACAAAGGATAACTAGAGCAACATATATCGGATTTTTGTGATCTTGTTGTCCCTAGAAAGATAAGGAAGAGACCTACAATTTCAGGTTAAGAATTGTCAAATTAGGCCAAAATCAAGGATAAATTGGGTCCCTAGTTCTCTCAGCGCGGATCGATTGCACGATCCCATGATGTTCCTTCACTTAAATGGGCCTAACTACTCATCTTAAGCCCAATTAAGGCATATGATACCTTGTTGGAAAGCTTATTAAGAGGCCCTTAACTTGGTCTAGGGTTAGGTCAAGATTAATAAGCATAAATAGCAGTTTTTAGCCGCACAAGCTAGAGAGAGACGGAAATTAGACAACTTTTACAATCATTGTTTTTGCTTTTACATTATTGGGCTTAATTACTAAACATTGTTAATTTTCGGATTTTTCACTCATCCTGACCTTTTTGCCTTGCACAGAGCATAACTAGAGCTACAGATATCGGATTTTGGTGATCTTGCTGTCCCTAGAAAGATAAGGAAGAGTCCTACAATTTCAGGTTTCACAAGAATTGTCAAATTATGCCAAAATAAAGGCTAAAATGGGTCCCGAGTTCTCTGGCGCGGATCAGTGCGCAGTCCATGATGTTCCTTCACTTAAATGGGCCTAACTTACTCATCTTAAGCCCAATTAAGGCATATGATACCTTCTTGGAAAGCTTATTCGGAGGCCCTTAATTTGGTCTAGGATTAGCTCAGGATTAATAAGAATAAATAGCAGTTTACAGCCGCACAAGCTAGAGAGAGACAGAAATTAGACAACTTTTACAATCTTTATTTTTACTTTTACTTTATTGGGCTTAATTACTATGCATTGTTAATTTTCGGATTTTTCACTCATCCTGACCTTTTTGGCTTGCACAGAGCATAACTAGAGCTACAGATATCGGATTTTGGTTCTCTTACTATCCCTAGAAATATTAGGAAGAGACCTACAATTTCAGGTTTTACAAGAATTACCAAATTTGGCCAAAATTAAGGCTAAATTGGGTAACGGGTTCTCTGGCGCGGATCAGTGCGCAGTCCATGATATTCCTTAACTTAAATGGGCCTAACTTACTCATCTTAAGCCCAATTAAGGCATATGATACCTTGTTGGAAAGCTTATTCAGAGGCCCTTAATTTGGTCTAGGGTTAGGTCAGGATTGATAAATATAAATAGTAGTTTATAGAGGCACAAGCCAGAGAGAGACGGAAATTAGACAATTTTAACAATCATTGTTTTTGCTTTTACATTATTGGGCTTAATTGGGCTTAATTGCTAAACATTGTTAATTTTTGGATTTTTCACTTATCCTGACCTTGTTGCGTTGCGCAAAGCATAACTTGAGCTACAGATATCGGATTTTGGTGATCTTGCTGTTCCTAGAAAGATAAAGAAGAGACCTACAATTTCAGGTTTCACAAGAATTGTCAAATTAGGCCAAAATCAAGGCTGAATTGGGTCCCGAGTTCTCTGGCGCGGGTTAGTGCGCAGTCCATGATGTTCCTTCACTTAAATGGGCCTAACTTACTCATCTTTAGCCCAATTAAGGCATATGATACCATATTGGAAAGCTTATTCAGAGGCCTTTAATTTGGTGTAGGGTTAGGTCAGGATTAAGAAGCATAAATAGCAGTTTACAGCCGCACAAGCCAGAGAGAGGTGGAAATTAGATAACTTTTACAATCATTGTTTTGCATTTTTACATTATTGAGCTTAATTGATAAACTTTGTTAATTTTCGGAATTTTCACTCATCGTGCCCTTGTTGCCGTGCGCATAGCATAACTAGAGCTACATATATCGGATTTTGGTGATCTTGCTGTCCCTAGAAAGATAAGGAAGAGACCAACAATTTCAGTCACAACAATTGTGAAATTACCCCAAAATCAAGGCTAAATTGGGTCCCGAGTTCTCTGGCACGGATCATTGCGCAGTCCATGATGTTCCTTCACTTAAATGGGCCTAACTTACTCATCTTAAGCCCAATTAAGGCATATGATACCTTGTTTGAAAGCTTATTCAGAGGCCCTTAATTTGGACTAGGGTTAGGTCAGGATTAATAAGCATAAATAGCAGTTTACTGCCGTACAAGCCAGAGAGAGATGGAAATTAGACAACTTTTACAATCATTGTTTTTGCTTCTACACTATTGGGCGTAATTGCTAAACATTGTTAATTTTCGGATATTTCACTCATCCTGACCTTGTTGCCTTGCGCAGAGGATAACTAGAGCTACGGATATCGGATTTTGGTGATTTTGCTGTCCCTAGAAAGATAAGGAAGAGACCTACAATGTCAGGTTTCACAACTATTGTCAAATTAGGCCAAAATCACGGCTAAATTGGGTCCCGTTCTGGTGCGGATGCAGTCCATGATGTTCCTTCACTTAAATGGGCCTAACTTACTCATCTTAAGGCCAATTAAGGCATATGATACCTTATTGGAAAGCTTATTCAGAGGCCCTTAATTTGGTCTACGGTTAGGTCATGATTAATAAGCATAAATATAAGTTTACAGCCGCACAAGCCAGAGAGAGACGGAAATTAGGCAACTTTTACAATCATTGTTTTTGCTTTTACACTATTGGGCTTAATTGCAAAACATTGTTAATTTTCGGATATTTCACTCATCCTGACCTTGTTCCCGTATGCAGAGGATAACTAGAGCTACAGATATCGGATTTTGGTGATTTTGTTGTCCCTAGAAAGATAAGGAAGAGACCTACAATTTCAGGTTTCACATCTATTGTCAAATTAGGCCAAAATCATGGCTAAATTGGGTCCCGGTTTCTCTGGTGCGGATCAGTGTGCAGTCCATGATGTTCCTTCACTTAAATGGGCCTAACTTACTCATCTTAAGGCCAATTAAGGCATATGATACCTTGTTGGAAAGCTTATTCAGAGGCCCTTAATTTGGTCTATGGTTAGGTCATGATTAATAAGCATAAATAGCAGTTTACAGCCGCACAAGCCAGGGAGAGACGGAAATTAGATAACTTATACAATCATTGTTTTTTCTTTTATATTAATGCGCTTAATTGCTAAACATTATAAATTTTTCGATTTTTCACTCATCCTTACCTTTTTGTATTGTGCAGAGCATAACTAGAGCTACAGATACTGGATTTTGGTGATATTGTTGTCCCAAGAAAGATAAGGAAGCAACCTACAATTTCAGGTTTCACAACAATTGTGAAATTAGGCCAAAATCAAGGATAAATTGGGTCCCGAGTTCTCTGGCGCGGATCAGTGCGCAGTCCCTGATGTTTCTTCACTTAAATGGGCCTAACTTACTCCTCTTAAGCCCAATTACGGCAAATGATGCCTTGTTGGATAGCTTATTCAGAGGCCCTTAAATTGGTCTAGGGTTAGGTCACGATTAATAAGCATAAATAGCAGTTTACAGTCGCACAAGCCAGAGAGAGACGAAAATTAGACAACTTTTTCAATCATTGTTTTTACTTTTACATTATTGGGCTTAATTACTAAACATTGTTAATTTTCGGATTTTTCCCACATCCTGACCTTGTTGTCTTGCGCAGAGCATAACTAGAGCTACAGATATCGGATTTTGGTGATCTTGCTGTCCCTAGAAAGATAAGGAAGAGACCTACAATTTCAGGTGTCACAAGAATTGTCAAATTAGGCCAAAATCAAGGCTAAATTGGGTCCTGAGTTCTCTTGCGCGGATCAGTGCGCAGTCCATGATGTTCCTTCACTTAAATGTGCCTAACATACTCATCTTAAGACCAATTAGGCATATCATACCTTGTTGGAAAGCTTATTCAGAGGACCTTAATTTGATCTTGGGTTTGGTCAGGATTAATAAGCATAAATAGCAGTTTACAGCCGCACAAGCCAGAGAGAGATGGAAATTAGACAAGTTTTACAATCATTGTTTTTGTTTTTACATTGTTGGGCTTAATTGGGATTAATTGCTAAACATTGGTAATTTTCGTATTTTTCACTCATCCTGACCTTTTTTCCTTGCGTAGAGCAAAACTAGTGCTACAGATATCGGATTTTGGTGATATTGCTGTCCCTAGAAAGATAAGGAAGCAACCTACAATTTCAGGTTCACAAGAATTGTCAAATTGGACCAAAATCGAGGCTAAATTGGGTCCCAAGTTCTCTGGCCCGGATAAGTGCGCAGTCCCTGATGTTCCTTCACTTAAATGGGCCTAACCTACTCATCTTAAGCCCAATTAAGGCATATGATACCTTGTTGGAAATCTTATTCAGAGGCCCTTAATTTGGTCTAGGGTTAGGTAAGGATTAATAAGTATAAATAGCAGTTTACAGCCGCACAAGCCAGAGAGAGACGAAAATTAGACAACTTTTTCAATCCTTGTCTTTGCTTTTACATTATTGGCCTTAATTGGGCTTAATTACTAAACATTGTTAAATTTCGGATTTTTCACTCATCCTGACCTTGTTGCCTTGCGCAGAGCATAACAAGAGCTACAAATATCGAATTTTGGTGATCTTGCTATCCCTAGAAAGATAAGGAAGAGACCTACAATTTCTGGTTTCACAAGAATTGTCCAATTACGCCAAAATCAAGGCCAAATTGGGTCCCGAGTTCCCTGGCGCGGATCAGTGCGCAGTCCATGATATTCCATCACTGAAATGGGCCTAACATACTAATCTTAAGCCCAATTAAGGCATATGATACCTTGTTGGCAAGCTTATTCAGAGGCCCTTAATTTGGTCTAGGGTTAGGTCAGGATTAATAAGCATAAATAGCAGTTTACAGCCTCACAAGCCAGAGAGAGACGAAAATTAGACAACTTTTACATTCATTGTTTTTGCTTTTAGATTATTGGGCTTAATTACTAAACATTGTTAATTTTCGGATTTTTCACTCATCCTGACCTTGTTGTCTTGCGCAGAGCATAACTAGTGCTACAGATATTGGATTTTGGTGATCTTGCTGTCCCTAGAAAGATAAGGAAGAGTCCTACAATTACAGGTTTACCAAGAATTATCAAATTAGGCCAAAATCAAGGCTTAACTGGGTCCCGAGTTCTCTAGCGTGGATCAGTACGCAGTCCAAGATATTCCTTCACTTAAATGGGCCTAACTTACTCATCGTAAGCCCTATTAAGGCACATGATACCTTGTTGGAAAGCTTATTCAGAGACCCTTAGTTTGATCTAGGGTTTGGTTAGGAATAATAAGCATAATTAGCAGTTTACAGCCGCACAAGCCAGAGAGAGACGAAAATTAAGCAACTTTTACAATCATTGTTTTTGCTTTTACATTATGGGGCTTAATTGGGCTTAATTGCTAAACACTGTTAATTTTCGGATTTTTCACTCATCCTGACCTTGTTGCCTTGCACCGAACATAACTAGTGCTGCAGATATCGGATTTTGGGGACCTTGTTGTCCCTAGAAAGATAAGGAAGAGGCCTACAATTTAAGGTTTCACAAGAATTGTCAAATTAGGCCAAAATCAAGGGTAAATTGAGTCTCGAGTTCTCTGGCGCGGATCAGTGCGCAGTCCATGATATTCCTTCACTTAAATGGGCCTAACTTACTCATCTTAAGCCCAATTAAGCAATATGATACCTTGTTGGAAAGCTTATTCAGAGGCCCTTAATTTCGTCTAGGGATAGGTTAGGATTAATAACCATAAATAGCAGTTTACAGCCGCACAAGCCAGAGAGATACGAAAATTAGACAACTTTTTCAATCACTAATTTTCCTTTTACATTATCGGGCTTAATAAACATTGTGAATTTTCGGATTTTTCAATCATCCTGACCTTGTTGCCTTGCGCAGAGCATAACTACAGCTACCGATATCGGATTTTGGTGATCTTGCTGTCCCTAGAAAGATAAGGAAGAGTCCTACAATTTAAGGTTTCAAAAGAATTGTTAAATTAGGCCAAAATCAAGGCTAAATTGGGTCCCGAGTTCTCTGGCGCGGATGATTGCGCAATCCATGATGTTCCTTCACTTAAATGGGCCTAACAAACTCATCTTAAGCCTATTTAAGGCATATGATACCTTGTTGGATAACTTATTCAGAGGTCCTTAATTTGGTCTTGGGTTAGGTCAGGATTAATAAGCATAAATAGCTGTTTAAAGCCGCACAAGCCACAGAGACACAGAAATTAGACTACTTTTACAATCATTGTTTTTGTTTTTACATTATTGGGCTTAATTGCTAAACAGTGTTAATTTTCGGATTTTTCACTTATCCTGACCTTGTTGCCTTGCGCAGAGCATAACTAGAGCTACCGATATCGGATTTTAGTGATCTTGTTGTCCCTAGAAAGACAAGGAAGAGACCTAAAATTTCAGGATTCACAAGAATTGTCAAATTGGGCCAAAATCAAGGATAAATTGGCTCCCGAGTTCTCTGACGCGGATCAGTGCGCAATCCATGATGTTCCTTCACTTAAATGGGCCTAACTTACTCATCTTAAGCCCAATTAAGACATATGATACCTTGTTGGAAAGCTTATTCAGAGGCCCTTAATTTGGTCTAGGGTTAGGTCAGGATTAATAAGCATAAATAGCAGTTTACAGCCGCACAAGCCAGAGAGAGATGGAAATTAGACAAGTTTTACAATCATTGTTTTTGTTTTTACATTGTTGGGCTTAATTGGGATTAATTGCTAAACATTGGTAATTTTCGTATTTTTCACTCATCCTGACCTTTTTTCCTTGCGTAGAGCAAAACTAGTGCTACATATCGGATTTTGGTGATATTGCTGTCCCTAGAAAGATAAGGAAGAGCCTACAATTTCAGGTTTCACAAGAATTGTCAAATTGGCCAAAATCAAGGCTAAATTGGGTCCCAAGTTCTCTGGCGGATAGTGCGAATCCATGATGTTCCTTCACTTAAATGGGCCTAACTTACTCATCTTAAGCCCAATTAAGGCATATGATACCTTGTTGGAAATCTTATTCAGAGGCCCTTAATTTGGTCTAGGGTTAGGTCAGGATTAATAAGATAAATAGCAGTTTACAGCCGACAAGCCAGAGAGAGACGAAATTAGACAACTTTTTCAATCCTTGTTTTTGCTTTTACATTATTGGGCTTAATTGCTAAAATTGTTAAATTTCGGATTTTTCACTCATCCTGACCTTGTTGCCTTGCGTGAGCATAACTAGAGCTACAAATATCGGATTTTGGTGATCTTGCTGTCCCTAGAAAGATAAGGAAGAGACTACAATTTCGTTTCAAAGAATTGTCAAATTAGGCCAAAATCAAGGAAATTGGGTCCCGAGTTCTCTGGCGCGGATCAGTCGCAGCCATGATGTTCCATCACTTAAATGGGCCTAACATATATCTTAAGCCCAATAGGATATGATACCTTGTTGGAAAGCTTATTCGAGGCCCTTAATTTGGTCTAGGGTTAGGTCAGATTAATAATAAATAGAGTTTACAGCCCACAAGCCAGAGAGAGAGAAATTAGACAACTTTTACATTCATTGTTTTTGCTTTTATTATTGGTTAATTACTAAACATTGTTAATTTTGGATTTTTCACTCATCCCGACCTTGTTGCCTTGCGTGAGCATAACTAGAGCTACAGATATCGGAATTTGGTGATCTTGCTGTCCCTCGAAAGATAAGGAAGAGACCTATAATCTCAGGTTTCAAAAGAATTATCAAATTAGGCCAAAACCAAGGCTAAATTGGGTCCCGAGTTCGCTGGCGCGGATCAGAACGCAGTCCATGATGTTCCTTCACTTAAATGGGCTTAACTTATTCATCGTAAGCCCAATTAAGGCATATGATACCGTGTTGGAAAGCTTATTCAGCGGCCCTTAATTTGGTCTAGGGTTAGGTCAGGATTAATAAGCATAATTAGCAGTTTACAGCCGCACAAGCAAGAGAGAGATGGAAATTAGACAACTTTTACAATCCCTGTCTTTGCTTTTACATTATTGGGCTTAATTACTAAACATTGTTAATTTTCGGATTTTTCAATCATCCTTACATTGTTGCCTTAAACAGAGCATAACTAGAGCTACAGATATCGGATTTTGGTGACCTTGTTGTCCCTAGAATGATAAGGAAGAGACCTACAATTTCAGGTGTCACAAGAATTGTCAAATTAGGCCAAAATCAAGGGTAAGTTGGGTGCCGAGTTCTCCGGCGCGGATCGGTCCGTCCATGATGTTCCTTCACTTAAAAGGGCCTAACTTACTCATCTTAAGCCCAATTAAGGCATATGAAACCTTGTTGGAAAGCTTATTCAGAGGCCCATAATTTGGTCCTGGGTTAGGTTAGGATTAATAACCATAAATAGCAGTTTACAGCCGCACAAACCAGAGAGAGACAGAAATTAGACAACTTTTACAATCATTGTTTTTGCTTTTACATTATTGTGCTTAATTTGGCTTAATTGCTAAACATTGTTAATTTTCGGATTTTTCACTCGTCCTGACCTTGTTGCCTTGCGCAGGGCATAACTAGAGCTACAGATATCGGATTTTGGTGACCTTGCTGTCCCTAGAAAGATAAGGAAGAGTCCTACAATTTAAGGTTTCAAAAGAATTGTTAAATTAGGCCAAAATCAAGGCTAAATTGGGTCCCGAGTTCTTTGGGCGCGGATGATTGCGCAGTCCATGATGTTCCTACACTTAAATGGGCCTAACTTACTCATCATCAGCCCAATTAAGGCATATGATACCTTATTGGAAAGCTTATTCAGAGGCCGATGATTTGGTCAAGGGTTAGGTCAGGATTAATAAGTATAAATAACAGTTTACAGCCGCACAAGCCAGAGAGAGATGGAAATTAGCCAACTTTTAGAATCATTGTTTTTGCTTTTACATTATTGGGCATTATTGCTAAACAGTTTTAATTTTCGGATTTTTCACTTATCCTAATCTTATTGCCTTGCGCAGAGCATAAATAGAGCTACAAATATCGGATTTTGGTGATCTTACTGTCCCTAGAAAGATAAGGAAGAGACCTACAATTTCAAGTATCACAAGAATTGTCAAAATAGGCCGAAATCAAGGCTAAATTGGTTCCTGAGTTCCCTGGCGCGGATAAGTGCGCAGTCCATGATGTCCCTTCACTTAAACGGGCCTAACTTACTCATCTTAAGCCCAATTAAGGCTTATGATACCTTGTTGGAAAGCTTATTCAGAGGCCCTTAATTTGGTCTAGGGTTAGGTCAGGATTAATAAGCATAAATAGCAGTTTACATCCGCACAAGCCAGAGAGAGACGGAAATTAGACAACTTTTACAATCATTGATTTTGCTTTTACATTATTGGGCTTAATTGCTAAACATTGTTAATTTTTGGATTTTTCACTCATCATGACCCTTTTGTCTTGCGCTGAGCATAACTAGAGCTACAGATGTCGGATTTTGGTGATTTTGTTGTCCATAGAAAGATAAGGAAGATACCTACATTTTCAGGTATCAAAAGAATTGTCAAATTGGGACAAAATCAAGGCTATATTGGGTCCCGAGTTCTCTGGCGCGGATAAGTGCACAGTCCATTATGTTCCTTCACTTAAATGGGCCTAACTTACTCATCTTAAGCCCAATTAAGGCATATGATACCTTGTAGGAAAGCTTATTCAGAGGCCCTTAATCTGGTCTAGGGTTAGGTCAGGATTAATAAGCATAAATAGCAGTTTACAGCCGCACAAGCAAGAGAGAGACGGATATTAGACAACCTTTACAATCATTGTTTTTACTTTTACATTATTGGTCTTAATTGGGCTAAAACATTTTTAATTTTCGGATTTTTCAATCATCCTGACCTTGTTGTCTTGCGCAAAGCATAACTAGAGCTACAAATATCGGATTTTGGTAATCTTGCTGTCCCTAGAAAGATAAGGAAGAGACCTACAATTTCAGGTTTCACAAGAATTGTCAAATTAGGCAAAAATCAAGGCTAAATTGGGTCCCGAGTTCTCTGGCGCGGATCAGTGCGCAGTCCATGATATTCCTTCACATAAATGGGCCTAACTTACTCATCTTAAGGCCAATTATGGCATACGATATCTTGTTGGAAAGCTTATTCAGAGGCCCTTAATTTGGTATAGGGTTAGGTCAGGATTAATAAGCATAAATAGCAGTTTACAGTCTCACAAGTCAGAGAGAGAGAAAAATTAGACAACTATTACAATCATTGTTTTTGCTTTTACATTATTGGGCTTAATTACTAAACATTGTTAATTTTTGGATTTTTCACTCATCCTGACCTTGTTGTCTTTTACAGAGCATAACTAGAGCTACAGATATCGGATTTTGGTGATCTTGCTGTCCCTAGAAAGATATGGAAGAGACCTACAATTTCAGGTGTGACAAGAATTGTCAAATTAGGCCAAAATCAAGGCTAAATTGGGTCCCGAGTTCTCTGGCGCGGATCAGTGCGCGGTCCATGATGTTCCTTCAATATAAATGGGCCTAACTTACTCATGTTAAGCCCAATTAAAGCATATGATACCTTGTTGGAAAGCTTATTCAGAGGCCCTTAATTTGGTCAAGGGTTAGGTTAGGATTAATAAGCATAAATAGCAGTTTCCAACCGCACAAGCCAAAGAGAGATGAAAATTAGACAACTATTACAATCATTGTTTTTTATTTTACATTTTTGGGCTTAATTGCTAAACATTGTTAATTTTCGGATTTTTCACTCATCCGGACCTTGTTGCTTTGCACAGAGGATAACTAGAGCTACAGATATCGGATTTTGGTGATCTTGTTGTCCCTAGAAAGATAAGGAAGAGACCTACAATTTCAGGTTTCACAAGAATTGTCAAATTAGGCCAAAATCAAGGCTAAATTGGGTCCCGAGTTATCTGGCGCGGGTCAGTGCGCAATCCATGATATTCCTTCACTTAAATGGGCATAACTTACTCATCTTAAGCCCAATTATGGCATATGATACGTTGTTGGAAAGCTTATTCAGAGGCCCTTAATTTGGTCCTGGGTTAGGTCAGGATTAATAAACATAAATAGCAGTTTACAACTGCAGAAGCCAGAGAGAGACAGAAATTAGACAACGTTTACAAGCATTGTTTTTGCATTTACATTATTGCGCTTAATTGCTAAACATTGTTAATTTTCGGATTTTTCACTCATCCTAACCTTGTTGTCTTGCGCAGAGCATAACTAAAGCTACATATATCGGATTTTGGTGATCTTGCTGTCCCTAGAAAGATAAGGAAGAGACCTACAATTTCAGGTTTCACAAGAATTGTCAAATTAGGCCAAAATCAAGGCTAAATTGGGTCCCGAGTTCTCTGGCGCGGATCAGTGCGCAGTCCATGATGTTCCTTCACTTAAATAGGCCTAACTTACTCATCTTAAGCCCAATTAAGGCATATGATACCTTGTTGGAAAGCTTATTCAGAGGCCCTTAATTTGGTCTAGGGTTAGGTCAGGATTAGTAAGAATAAATAGCATTTTACAGCCGCACAAGCCAGAGAGAGACGAAAATTAGACAACTTTTACAATCATTGTTTTTGCTTTTACATTATTGGGCTTAATTACTAAGCATTGTTAAATTTCAGATTTTTCACTCATCCTGACCTTGTTGCCTTGCGCAGAGCATAACTAGTGCTACAGATATCGTATTTTGGTGATCTTGTTGTCCCTAGAAAGATAAGGAAGAGACCTACAATTTCACGTTTCACAAGAATTATCAAATTAGGCCAAAATCAAGGCTAAATTGGGTCCCGGGTTCTATGGAGCGGATTGTGCGCAATCCATGATGTTCCTTCACTTGAATGGGCATAACTTACTCATCTTAAGCCCAATTAAGGCATGTGATACCTTGTTGGAAAGCTTATTCAGAGGCCCTTAATTTGGTATAGTATTAGGTCAGGATTAATAAGCATAAATAGCAGTTTACAGCCGCACAAGCTAGAGAGACAGAAATTAGACAACTTCTACAATTATTGTTTTTGCTTTTACATTATTGGGCTTAATTGCTAAACATTGTTAATTTTCGGATTTTTCACTCATCCTGACCTTGTTTCCTTGCGCAGAGCATAACTAGAGCTACAGATATCGGATTTTGGTGATCTTGCTGTCCGTAGAAAGATAAGGAAGAGACCTACAATTTCAGGTGTCCGAAGAATTGTCAAATTAGGCCAAAATCAAGGATAAATTTGGGTCCCAGTTCTCTGGCGCGGATCAGTGCGCAGTCCATGATGTTCCTTCACTTAAATGGGCCTAACTTACTCATCTTAAGCCCAATTAAGTGATATGATACCTTGTTGGAAAGCTTATTCGGAGGCCCTTAATTTGGTCTAGGGTTAGGTCTGGATTAGTAAGCATAAATAGCAGTTTACAGCCGCATAAGCCACAGAGAGACATAAATTAGACAAATTTTACGATCATTGTTTTTGCTTTTACATTGTTGAGCTTAATTACTAAACATTGTTAATTTTCGGAATTTTCACTCATCCTGACCTTGTTGTCTTACGCAGAGCATAACTAGAGCTACAGATATCGGATTTTGGTGATCTTGCTGTCCCTAGAAAGATAAGGAAGACACCTACAATTTCAGGTGTCACAAGAATTGTCAAATTAGGCCAAAATCAAGGCTAAATTGGGTCCCGAGTTCTCTGGCGCGGATCAGTGCGCAGTCCATGATATTCCTTCACTTAAATGGGCCTAACTTACTCATCTTAAGCCCAATTAAGGCATATGATACCTTGTTGGAAAGCTTATTCAGAGGCCCTTAATTTGGTCTAGGGTTAGGTCAGGATTAATAAGCATAAATAGTAGTTTACAGCCTCACAAACCAGAGAGAGATGAAAATTAGACAACTTTTACAATCATTGTTTTTGCTTTTACATTATTGGGCTTAATTACTAAACATTGTTAATTTTGGGATTTTTCACTCATCCAGACCTTGTTGTCTTGCGCGAGCATAACTAGAGCTACAAATATCGAAATTTGGTGATCTTACTTTCCCTTGAAAGATAATGAAGAGACCTACAATTTCAGGTTATACAAGAATTGTCAAATTAGGCCAAAATCATGGCTAAATTGGGTCATGAGTTCTCCTGCACGGATCGATGTGCACCCATGTTGTTCCTTCACTTAAATGGGCCTAACTTACTCATCTTAAGCCCAATTAAAGCATATGATACCTTGTTGGAAAGCTTACTCAGAGGCCCTTAATTTGGTCTAGGGTTACGTCAGGATTAATAAGAATAAATTGCAGTTTATAGCCGTACAAGCCAGAGAGAGATGGAAATTAGACAACTTTTACAATCATTGTTTTTGCTTTTACATTATTGGGCTTAATTGCTAAACGTTGTTAATTTTCGGATTTTTCACTCATCTTGTCCTTGTTGCCTTTCGCAGAGCATAACTAGAGCTACAGATATCAGATTTTGGTGATCTTGCTGTCCTAAGAAAGCTAAGGAAGAGACCTACAATTTCAGGTTTCACAAGAATTGTCAAATTAGGCCAAAATCAAGGATAAATTGGGTCTCCAGTTCTCTAGCGCGGATCAGTGCGCAGTCCATGATGTTCCTTCACATAAATGGGAATAACTTACTCATCTTAAGCCTAATTAAGGGATATGATACCTTGTTGGAAAGCTTATTCAGAGGCCCTTAATTTGGTCTAGGGTTAGGTCAGGATTAATAAGCATAAAAATCAGTTTACAGTCGCACAAGCTAGAGAGAGACGAAAATTAGACAATTTTTTCAACCATTGTTTTTGCTTTTACATTATTGGGCTTAATTGGGCTTCATTACTAAACATTGTTAATTTTCCGATTTTTCACTCATCCTTACCTTGTTTTCTTGCGCAAACCATAACTAGAGCTACAAATATCGGATTTTGGTGATCTTGCTGTCCCTAGAAAGATAAGGAAGAGACCTACATTTTCAGGTTTCACAAGAATTGTCAAATTAGGCCAAAATCAAGGCAAAATTGGGTCCCGAGTTCTCTCGTGCGGATCAGTGCGCAGTCGATGATATTCCTTAACTTAAATGGGCCTAACTTACTCATCTTAAGCCCATTTAAGGCATATGATACCTTGTTGGAAAGCTTATTCAGAGGCCCTTAATTTGGTCAAGAGTTAGGTCAGGATTAATAAGCATAAATAGCAGTTTACAGCCTCACAAGCCAGAGAGAGATGGAAATTGGACAACTTTTACAATGATTGTTTTTGCTTTTACATTATTTGGCTTAATTGCTAAACATTGTTAATTTTCTGATTTTTCACTCATCCTAACCTTGTTGCCTTGCGCAGAGCATAACTAGAGCTACAGATATCGGATTTTGGTGATCTTGCTGTCCCTAGAAAGATAAGGAAGAGACCTACATTTGCAGGTTTCACAAGAATTGTCAAATTAGGCCAAAATCAAGGCAAAATTGGGTCCTGAGTTCTCTCGTGCGGATCAGTGCGCAGTCCATGATGTTCCTTAACTTAAATGGGCCTAACTTACTCATCTTAAGCCTAATTAAAGCATATGATACCTTGTTAGAAAGCTTATTCAGAGGCCCTTAATCTGGTCTAGGGTTAGGTCAGGATTAATAAGCATAAATAGCAGTTTACATCTGCACAAGCCAGAGAGAGACGGAAATTAGACTACTTTTACAATCATTGTTTTTTCTTTTACATTATTCGGCTTAATTAGGCTTAATTGCTAAATATTGTTAATTTTCGGATTTTTCACTCATCCTGACCTTGTTGCCTTGCGCAGAGCATAACTAGAGCAACAAATATCGGATTTTGGTGATCTTGCTGTCCCTAGAAAGATAAGGAAGAGACCTACAATTTCAGGTTTCACAATTATTGTCAAATTAGGCCAAAATCAAGGCTAAATTGGGTCCCGAGTTCTCTGGCGCGGATCAGTGCGCAGTCCATGATATTCCATCACTTAAATGGCCCTAACTTACTCATCTTAAGCCCAATTAAGGCATATGATACCTTGTTGGAAAGCTTATTCAGAGGCCCTTAATTTGGTCTAGGGTTAGGTCAGGATTAATAAGCATAAATAGCAGTTTACAGCCTCACAAGCCAGAGAGAGATGGAAATTGGTCAACTTTTACAATCATTGTTTTTGCTTTTATATTATTGGGCTTAATTGCTCAACATTGTTAATTTTCGGATTTTTCACTCATCCTAACCTTGTTGCCTTGCACAAAGGATAACTAGAGCAACATATATCGGATTTTTGTGATCTTGCTGTCCCTAGAAAGATAAGGAAGAGACCTACAATTTCAGGTTAAGAATTGTCAAATTAGGCCAAAATCAAAGATAAATTGGGTCCCGAGTTCTCTGGCGCGGATCAGTGCGCAGTCCATGATGTTCCTTCACTTAAATGGGCCTAACTTACTCATCTTAAGCCCAATTAAGGCATATGATACCTTGTTGGAAAGCTTATTCAGAGGCCCTTAATTTGGTCTAGGGTTAGGTCAGGATTAATAAGCATAAATAGCAGTTTACAGCCTCACAAGCCAGAGAGAGATGGAAATTAGACAACTTTTACAGTAATTGTTTTTGATTTTACATCATTGGGCTTAATTACTAAACATTGTTAATTTTAGGATTTTTCACTCATCCTGACCTTGTTGCCTTGCACAGAGCATAACTAGAGCTACAGATATCGGATTTTGGTGATCTTGCTGTCCCTAGAAAGATAAGGAAGCGACCTACAATTTCAGGTTTCACAAGAATTGTCAAATTAGGCCTAAATCAAGGCTAAAT
Organism: Sophora flavescens; assembly: GCA_030762895.1. Taxonomy (NCBI): domain Eukaryota; kingdom Viridiplantae; phylum Streptophyta; class Magnoliopsida; order Fabales; family Fabaceae; genus Sophora; species Sophora flavescens. The sequence continues at coordinate 5,700,079 of JAUPTC010000013.1, forward strand.
TGGGTCCCGAGTTCTCTGGCGGATCGGTCATGCAGTCCATGATGTTCCTTCACTTAAATGGGCCTAACTACTCATCTTAAGCCCAATTAAGGCATATGATACCTTGTTGGAAAGCTTATTAAGAGGCCCTTAACTTGGTCTAGGGTTAGGTCAAGATTAATAAGCATAAATAGCAGTTTTTAGCTGCACAAGCTAGAGAGAGACGGAAATTAGACAGCTTTTACAATCATTGTTTTTGCTTTTACATTATTGGGCTTAATTACTAAACATTGTTAATTTTCGGATTTTTCACTCATCCTGACCTTTTTGGCTTGCACAGAGCATAACTAGAGCTACATATATCGAATTTTGGTGATCTTGTTGTCCCTAGAAAGATAAGGAAGAGTCCTACAATTTCAGGTTTCACAATAATTGTCAAATTATGCCAAAATAAAGGCTAAAATGGGTCCCGAGTTCTCTGGCGCGGATCAGTGCGCAGTCCATGATGTTCCTTCACTTAAATGGGCCTAACTTACTCATCTTAAGCCCAATTAAGGCATAAGATACCTTGTTGGAAAGCTTATTCAGAGGCCCTTAATTTGGTCTAGGGTTAGGTCAGGATTAATAAGCTTAAATAGCAGTTTACAGCCTCACAAGCCAGAGAGAGATGGAAATTGGTCAACTTTTACAATCATTGTTTTTGCTTTTACATTATTGGGCTTAATTGCTCAACATTGTTAATTTTCGGATTTTTCACTCATCCTAACCTTGTTGCCTTGCACAAAGGATAACTAGAGCAACATATATCGGATTTTTGTGATCTTGCTGTCCCTAGAAAGATAAGGAAGAGACCTACAATTTCAGGTTAAGAATTGTCAAATTAGGCCAAAATCAAGGATAAATTGGGTCCCTAGTTCTCTGGCGCGGATCAGTGCGCAGTCCATGATGTTCCTTCACTTAAATGGGCCTAACTACTCATCTTAAGCCCAATTAAGGCATATGATACCTTGTTGGAAAGCTTATTAAGAGGCCCTTAACTTGGTCTAGGGTTAGGTCAAGATTAATAAGCATAAATAGCAGTTTTTAGCCGCACAAGCTAGAGAGAGATGGAAATTAGACAACTTTTACAATCATTGTTTTTGCTTTTACATTATTGGGCTTAATTACTAAACATTGTTAATTTTCGGATTTTTCACTCATCCTGACCTTTTTGCCTTGCACAGAGCATAACTAGAGCTACAGATATCGGATTTTGGTGATCTTGCTGTCCCTAGAAAGATAAGGAAGAGTCCTACAATTTCAGGTTTCACAAGAATTGTCAAATTATGCCAAAATAAAGGCTAAAATGGGTCCCGAGTTCTCTGGCGCGGATCAGTGCGCAGTCCATGATGTTCCTTCACTTAAATGGGCCTAACTTACTCATCTTAAGCCCAATTAAGGCATATGATACCTTCTTGGAAAGCTTATTCGGAGGCCCTTAATTTGGTCTAGGATTAGCTCAGGATTAATAAGAATAAATAGCAGTTTACAGCCGCACAAGCTAGAGAGAGACGGAAATTAGACAACTTTTACAATCATTGTTTTTGCTTTTACATTATTGGGCTTAATTACTAAGCATTGTTAATTTTCGGATTTTTCACTCATCCTGACCTTTTTGGCTTGCACAGAGCATAACTAGAGCTACAGATATCGGATTTTGGTTCTCTTACTATCCCTAGAAATATTAGGAAGAGACCTACAATTTCAGGTTTTACAAGAATTACCAAATTAGGCCAAAATTAAGGCTAAATTAGGTAACGGGTTCTCTGGCGCGGATCAGTGCGCAGTCCATGATGTTCCTTCACTTAAATGGGCCTAACTTACTCATCTTAAGCCTAATTAAAGCATATGATACCTTGTTAGAAAGCTTATTCAGAGGCCCTTAATTTGGTCTAGGGTTAGGTCAGGATTAATAAGCATAAATAGCAGTTTACATCTGCACAAGCCAGAGAGAGACGGAAATTAGACTACTTTTACAATCATTGTTTTTGCTTTTACATTATTCGGCTTAATTGGGCTTAATTGCTAAACATTGTTAATTTTCGGATTTTTCACTCATCCTGACCTTGTTGCCTTGCGCAGAGCATAACTAGAGCAACAAATATCGGATTTTGGTGATCTTGCTGTCCCTAGAAAGATAAGGAAGAGACCTACAATTTCAGGTTTCACAAGTATTGTCAAATTAGGCCAAAATCAAGGCTAAATTGGGTCCCGAGTTCTCTGGCGCGGATCAGTGCGCAGTCCATGATATTCCATCACTTAAATGGCCCTAACTTACTCATCTTAAGCCCAATTAAGGCATATGATACCTTGTTGGAAAGATTATTCAGAGGCCCTTAATTTGGTCTAGGGTTAGGTCAGGATTAATAAGCATAAATAGCAGTTTACAGCCTCACAAGCCAGAGAGAGATGGAAATTGGTCAACTTTTACAATCATTGTTTTTGCTTTTATATTATTGGGCTTAATTGCTCAACATTGTTAATTTTCGGATTTTTCACTCATCCTAACCTTGTTGCCTTGCACAAAGGATAACTAGAGCAACATATATCGGATTTTTGTGATCTTGCTGTCCCTAGAAAGATAAGGAAGAGACCTACAATTTCAGGTTTAAGATTGTCAAATTAGGCCAAAATCAAGGTAAATTGGGTCCCAGTTTTGGCGGATCGTGCGATCCATGATATTCCATCACTTAAATGGCCCTAACTTACTCATCTTAAGCCCAATTAAGGCATAAGATACCTTGTTGGAAAGCTTATTCAGAGGCCCTTAATTTGGTCTAGGGTTAGGTCAGGATTAATAAGCTTAAATAGCAGTTTACAGCCTCACAAGCCAGAGAGAGATGGAAATTGGTCAACTTTTACAATCATTGTTTTTGCTTTTACATTATTGGGCTTAATTACTAAACATTGTTAATTTTCGGATTTTTCACTCATCCTGACCTTTTTGCCTTGCACAGAGCATAACTAGAGCTACAGATATCGGATTTTGGTGATCTTGCTGTCCCTAGAAAGATAAGGAAGAGTCCTACAATTTCAGGTTTCACAAGAATTGTCAAATTATGCCAAAATAAAGGCTAAAATGGGTCCCGAGTTCTCTGGCGCGGATCAGTGCGCAGTCAATGAAGTTCCTTCACTTAAATGGGCCTAACTTACTCATCTTAAGCCCAATTAAGGCATATGATACCTTCTTGGAAAGCTTATTCGGAGGCCCTTAATTTGGTCTAGGATTAGCTCAGGATTAATAAGAATAAATAGCAGTTTACAGCCGCACAAGCTAGAGAGAGACGGAAATTAGACAACTTTTACAATCTTTGTTTTTGCTTTTACATTATTGGGCTTAATTACTATGCATTGTTAATTTTCGGATTTTTCACTCATCCTGACCTTTTTGGCTTGCACAGAGCATAACTAGAGCTACAGATATCGGATTTTGGTTCTCTTACTATCCCTAGAAATATTAGGAAGAGACCTACAATTTCAGGTTTTACAAGAATTACCAAATTTGGCCAAAATTAAGGCTACATTGGGTAACGGGTTCTCTGGTGCGGATCAGTGCGCAGTCCATGATATTCCTTAACTTAAATGGGCCTAACTTACTCATCTTAAGCCTAATTAAAGCATATGATACCTTGTTAGAAAGCTTATTCAGAGGCCCTTAATCTGGTCTAGGGTTAGGCCAGGATTAATAAGCATAAATAGCAGTTTACATCTGCACAAGCCAGAGAGAGACGGAAATTAGACTACTTTTACAATCATTGTTTTTGCTTTTACATTATTCGGCTTAATTGGGCTTAATTGCTAAACATTGTTAATTTTCGGATTTTTCACTCATCCTGACCTTGTTGCCTTGCGCAGAGCATAACTAGAGCAACAAATATCGGATTTTGGTGATCTTGCTGTCCCTAGAAAGATAAGGAAGAGACCTACAATTTCAGGTTTCACAAGTATTGTCAAATTAGGCCAAAATCAAGGCTAAATTGGGTCCCGAGTTCTCTGGCGCGGATCAGTGCGCAGTCCATGATATTCCATCACTTAAATGGCCCTAACTTACTCATCTTAAGCCCAATTAAGGCATATGATACCTTGTTGGAAAGATTATTCAGAGGCCCTTAATTTGGTCTAGGGTTAGGTCAGGATTAATAAGCATAAATAGCAGTTTACAGCCTCACAAGCCAGAGAGAGATGGAAATTGGTCAACTTTTACAATCATTGTTTTTGCTTTTATATTATTGGGCTTAATTGCTCAACATTGTTAATTTTCGGATTTTTCACTCATCCTAACCTTGTTGCCTTGCACAAAGGATAACTAGAGCAACATATATCGGATTTTTGTGATCTTGCTGTCCCTAGAAAGATAAGGAAGAGACCTACAATTTCAGGTTAAGAATTGCCAAATTAGGCCAAAATCAAAGATAAATTGGGTCCCGAGTTCTCTGGCGCGGTCGTCGGTGATCTTCCTCTAAATGGGCTAACTTATCTTAAGCCCAATTAAGGATATGATACCTTGTTGGAAAGCTTAGGTTAATTTGGTCTAGGGTTGGTGGATTAATAAGCATAATAGGTTTACAACAACTAGAGGAGGATTAGACACTTTTACAATCTTGTTTTTCTTTTACATTATTGGCTTATTCTATTGTTAATTTTCGGTTTTTTCACTCATCCCGACCTTGTTGCCTTGCGCAAAGCATAACTAGAGCTTTAGATATCGGATTTTGGTAATCTTGCGGTCCCTAGAAAGATAAGGAAGAGACCTACAATTTCAGGTTTCACAAAAATTGTCAAATTAGGCCAAAATCAAGGCTAAATTGGGTCCCGAGTTCTCTAGCGTCGCTCAGTGCGCAGTCCATGATGTTCCTTCACTTAAATGGGTCTAATTTACTCATCTTAAGCCCAATTAAGGCATATGATACCTTGTTGGAAAGCTTATTCAGAGGCCCTTAATTTGGTCTAGGGTTAGGTCAGGATTAATAAGCATAAATAGCAGTTTACAGCCGCACAAGCCAGAGAGAGACGGAAATTATACAACTTTTACAATCATTGTTTTTGCTTTTACATTATTGGGCTTAATTGCTAAACATTGTTAATTTTCAGATTTTTCACTCATCCTTACCTTGTTGCCTTGCGCAGAGCATAACTAGAGCTACAGATATCGGATTTTTGTGATCTTGCTGTCCCTAGAAAGATAAGGAAGAAACCTACAATTTCAGGTTTCACAAGAATTGTCAAATTATGCCAAAATAAAGGCTAAATTGGGTCCCGAGTTCTCTGGTGCGGATCAGTGCGCAGTCCATGATGCTCCTTCATTTAAATGGGCCTAACTTACTGATGAGTGTGATTTCACCTCATCTTTGTTTATCATTTTGCATGCATTTTCATGTAGTTTAGGCATATTTAATTTGATTTTTGGTTATTTTTACTTTGGAACGGGTAAGGCGGTTTTCGTGGTGTTGTTTTGCAGAAATCAAGGGTAAAGTGCTCAGGATCAACCATGATGGAGTTTGGATGAAGATGGGGCTTGAAAAGTGAAGAAAATGAGCCAAACAGAGCCCATCACGGCCTAGCCGTGATGCCCATCACGGCCATGATCGAGCAAAACTGAAAAGAAATAAAGACTGAAGTCAGAACTGGTCACGGCCTAGCCGTGATGACCATCACGGCCGTGACCTTTCACCCCCACAAGTCAGAATCTATCACGGCCTAGCCGTGATTCCTATCACGGTCCAGAACTTGAAGTCCCGCGTCGCGAAAATCCACTCGCCTCGCGAGAATCTGAAATCTACAGAAGTGCCCAAGGTAGAAGCCGTCACGGCCTGGCCGTGATGGCCATCACGGCCGTGACGCGTGTTACTTGGATCAGAAGCAACTGGTTTGGATCTAATTTGAGTTAGATTGGGATTCAAACTTCCCAAATCTATAAATAAGGGATCAAGGCAGAGGCAAAGGAGGACTTTTTGGGCTGCTACTTAGGCTATTATTTAGGATCTCTCTTCTTCTTCTCCTTCTTCTCTTAGTTTTATTTTCATGTTATTTGTAACCAAGCTTGTCATCTCCATGGCAAGGTTTGAGTAGTAGCTTAGTTTCTAGGGATTGGGGCCATGCCCGAGATCTGTTTTATGTTGTTAATTTGATGTAATATCTTTGTTAATTTCGATTTTGTTTTAGATCTGATTTCTAGTGTTTGAATCATTCGTAAATTCGGTGGCCACTTGTTTGTGTGTCATATGCATTCTAAGGAGGAACCTAGCGGTGAACTTAGGTGTCGGATCTATAGAGTCAGACTTGGGACTGAAATCACGAGAGTTAGAAGCCGTCCTTCGAGGATCAACGAGTTGTCACGAAACGCAAAGGGTCCAATCTGAATTCGACTACCACGAGAGTAGGGGTTGGTTCAATTGGGCACGGTTTTTGTAACCCGAGAGGGAGCTTAAGCTATTAGAGGAAAAACTCGCCTTCAAGGCAATTTCGATAATTAACAAGGGTAAATCAGATTAGTAACATAAACAGTCTCGTAGGTAACCCAAATCCCTAGGAATCCATTTAGATCCAAAAACCACAAATAGATTTGTTTTCCGTTTTATTTATCTCTTAATTCAAATTCAAAACCTTTTCAAAATATCAAATCCTTTTTCAAATCTTTTTTATACAGTCCAGATTCACCAAATTGAAAATTAGTTGTGATTCGAGATCACGGTCTCTGTGGGATCGATATCTTTTATTACTTGACGACAATCCGGTACACTTGCCGGAATCGCACGTGCGCTCACACGACATCAAGTTTTTGGCGCCGTTGCCGGGGACTGTGCTTTCTCAAATCTCAATTTAATTTTTAAATTGATTTTTCTGGACTTTTTCTTTAATTTTCGTATTTTAAAAAAAATTCTTCTTCGTTTTAGTATCTATCTCTCTGTGTTTTTCTGTTTTATGCAAAGGTCCCTAAGTCTTGGAAACCTTATTGAAGTCGACCCCGAAATCGAAAGGACCTTCCATAGACATAGGAGGCTACAAAGAGAGAAAGTGAGGTTGATCCCCATTCCACTAATGGCGAATCTTCCGGATACGAAACCGTTGAAGGACTACGCAGCCCCAAATGCTAGGGGTTTGCGAACTGGGATTGCCAGGCCAGAGATTGAGGCGGAGAACTACACTATACCGTCTATGCTAATCAACATGATTAGGCAGCACCAATTCGGAGGATTGCCCTCGGAGGACCCGACTGATCACGTAGAAACATTCTTGGAGTTCACCGATGCAATTAGGATTCATGGTGCCCCGGTCGATGCTATATGCTTAAGGTTATTCCCCTCATCTCTGACTGGAAAGGCAAAGGCTTGGCTAAAGCAATTGCCCGCCAACACCTTGTCTACTTGGGACCAACTGGAACAGGCGTTCTTGGAGAAATTCTTCCCTCCATCCAAGACGGCCTATATACGAACCCAGATCACCGGCTTCTTCCAAAAAGACAGAGAATCCTTATCAGAAGCTTGGGATCGCTACAAGGGACTGCTGGAGTCTTGCCCACACCATGGACTCGAGAGGTGGTTACTAGTGCACACCTTCTACAACGGATTGGACTACTCTTCGAAGGTGTCACTTGATTCTGCAGCTGGTGGAGCCTTTATGAATAGGCCTCTAACTGAGGCATTCAACATCATTGAAAACGTGGCCACCAACTACCACCAATGGGGTTCAGAAAGAGGTAATAACCCGAACAAGATTTCGGGGGGTAAGTTTGAAGTTAATAGCACTGATCTTATAATATCAAAAATAGACTCACTTAATAAACGTTTTGATCAGCTTGAAAGGGCTAATGTGAGTGCAATAGGTGCTACTAACATTGTTTGTGAGATTTGTGGAATGCAGGGACACGACATCATGGAGTGCCCACGAGGTATTGCTCATGGATCCGGCGCTTCGGGGGAACAAGTGAACGCCTGTCACAACTTCTACGACACAAACCCAAAGTTGCCCAATTATGCTCCCCCAAATCCCTAAAACCAAAGGAAGAACAACCCTTACCTCTCCTACGGCAACTACAGCAACACGCTGAACCACGAGTTCCCAGAGGGCTAAGGTAATAGGAAACCCACTGCGGGGTATCCTCAGGTACAGCAGTATAAACTCGAATCTTTATTGGAAAGTTTTGTTGAAACCCAAACAAAACAAAATGAAGAGTTTAGACAGCAAGCCAGGGCAGTAAACGAGGCAATAAAAGAGCTAGCGTCTAAGGTAGACAACTTAGCAATCCATAACAAGATGCTAGAAACCCAGATTGCCCAACAAGCCAGCACATACACTAGACCTAAGGGTACGTTCCCGGGTCAACCCGAAGCTAATCCCATTGAGCATTGTAATGCCATACAGTTGAGGGATGATAAGCTTGGGGTGGTTGAAGAGGACGTGGAACCAGAGGAGGACATGAGTGAGGATGAAGAGCCAGAACCAAAATATGTCCCTCCACCACCGTACCAACCCCCGATACCTTTCCCACAAAGGTTGGTCAAGAGAAAGCAAGTAGACATAGAAGTTAAAATACCTCCTAAACTGAAAGACCCAGGTAGCTTCTCTATCGCTTGCTCAATTAAACAAGTGCAAATCGACCAAGCCTTATGTGACTTAGGGGCTAGTGCGAGCTTGATGCCGCTCACTATCTTGGAAAGGTTGGGAACGAAAGAGTTGAGACCATTCAAATTCTCCTTACAATTTGCGGATGGCTCAACTAGGACTCCTCTAGGCATACTAGAGAACGTTCCTGTAAAGGTAGGGAAATTCTCCATCCCTACCGATTTCCTGGTATTGGATATGAAAGGGAATTCTGAATTCCCATCATTTTAGGAAGGCCATTCTTGGCCACCGCTGGAGCAGTAATAGATGTAAGGAATGACAAACTCTCTCTAAATGTAGAGGAAGGTAGGGTCGATTTTGAATTTACTAACTCATATAGCAACCCTCCTTTTGAGAGCCATGTGTGCAGGATCGATATCACATCTCCAGTGGTAAAGGAAGAGCTCAACATGGAAGCAACTCTGAAGATTTGCATGGCTGATGATGCACCAAATGGTGATGGAGTTGGAGTTGTTGATCATGTGGGAACAAAACTTCCGTCGGGAGGGAGTAAGGCCAGGAAGGTCCGAATGAAAAGAGCAAAGCGGAAGCGTAATTGGCAATATGAGCAGAATCGGCTCTTTGAAGGACTCCCATGGAAGAGAAGTGTTCCTGCACTTCTACGCCCAGCCGACCCCGGTTGATTGAAGGAAGTTTGGTCAAGCTTAGGACCGTAAACAAGCGCTTCTTGGGAGGCAACCCAAGCTTTCTTTCCCTTTTCCTTTTGTTTTTGAATTTAGCTCTTGAATAATTTGAGAAGATCAAGAGGCAAAAAATCATAAATTAATAGATTTGTCTAGTGTGTTCATGTTAAAGAGGAAGGAAGAACAAAACGAGCAAGGACTAATAAAGTGAGAAGCCATCACGCCCAGGCCATGACAGTGGTCACGGCCGTGATGAGCTAATAAAGGAGACCAGAATTGATCACGGCCAGCCAGTGATGAGCCTCACGGCCGTGATGCAGTTTCCAACAAGTTTTGACTGCCATGTGAGCCAACACCCGCTACCACCTTGGTGAGTTGTTCCAATTTTTCTCCTCTCTCCGACTTGATTAATTACATTGGGGACAATGTAAGTTTTTAAGCTTGGGGTAGGGGTATTTTTGTAAATTTTTGCATTTTTCTTGTTGCATTCATATAGGCATAGTTTTGCATGATCACATGGTTTGATTGCCCCTTGCTTAGATTATGCATCCAATTGTGAGAACTTGGTGCCAAATGAATTGAGATAGTGAATTTTTGAACCCAATTTTTTTTTTTATTCTTGTGATAAGGCTGAAAATAAAAATTCTTGAGATAATCTTTTGATAGTTGATAATTATCATGTGGTTCCTTAGATTTGTATTTCTCACTGATTTTTGAGCTACTAAATGTAAGATTTTGAGCCGAAAAGGGGTACTCACTAAATCTACCCCATTCCTTGTGATAGAGTGTTTTAATTCCTCTTGGATTGTATTCTCTAGAACTTGACTTGAAACCGTTTTGAAACTTAAAAATTTTTGAAAACATTTTCGAAAATGATTGAGGCACTAAGTATTTTTCCGGCCTTCTGAGCTTTGAATGATTAAATGCTACCCCTTAGTTGCCCAATTTTGAGCCTAAAAGAAATAAAATACTTTTCTTGGTACCTTGAAATACTTTGATGAAAAAATGCTTGGTATGACACCTTTTAAAGTATTACAAAAAGGGTAAAAAGGTAGTTTGAAAAAGTATGGGATGAGAAAGTTAGAAAATATTTCTCTTGAGCTAAAAATCTCCCCTTCTCCAAATAAATAAAATGAAATAAACACACAAAAAAAAATGGAGAAGGGGGTGACAAAAGAAAGTGAGAAATAAAAATAAAAAGAAAGAAAGAAAGGTGGAAAAGTGAATCAAAGCCCAAAAAGGTATTTTAGAAGGTGTCATGCTTTGCAATGTTTGATAATTTGTTTAGCCTTCTTGAAATTTCCTTTTCTTGATTTCCCCACCTAACAATTAATCCCATGGCCACATTACAACCAAAATAAAAGACCTCTTGATTCTTATGTGTTTTCATTAATAAAGTGGAGATTTGGTTAATAGTCAAGCTTATGGTAGGATACCCTCCTTGAGGGAATTGAGCGAATTGTCATATACCCTTGAACACTTGAGTGAGGTGAGAAGAGTGCCCGAATCAGTGAGAATATGAAATTAAAGAACCTAAGCTTCTAATTGGATTTGAAATCGATTATCTCATGGGTATTTGTTGAATATGCCTATTACTTGGATTAGCTACTAGGGTTCTAGGTTCACTATCCATGCTTTGATTGATTATATCTTCTGGCCTTAGTGATTGCTTGAGGACAAGCAAAATCTTAAGCTTGGGGTGATTTGATGAGTGTGATTTCACCTCATCTTTGTTTATCATTTTGCATGCATTTTCATGTAGTTTAGGAATATTTAATTTGATTGTTGGTTATTTTTACTTTGGAACGGGTAAGCCGGTTTTCGTGGTGTTGTTTTGCAGAAATCAAGGGTAAAGTGCTCAGGATCAACCATGATGGAGTTTGGATGAAGATGGGGCTTGAAAAGTGAAGAAAATGAACCAAACAGAGCCCATCACGACCTAGACGTGATGCCCATCACGGCCATGATCGAGCAAAACTGAAAAGAAAGAAAGACTGAAGTCAGAACTGGTCACGGCCTAGCCGTGATGACCATCACGGCCGTGACCTTTCACCCCCACAAGTCAGAATCTATCACGGCCTAGCCGTGATTCCTATCATGGTCCAGAACTTGAAGTCTCGCGTCGCGAAAATCCACTCGCCTCGTGAGAATCTGAAATCTACAGAAGTGCCCAAGGCAGAAGCCGTCACGGCCCGGCCGTGATGGCCATCACGGTCGTGACGCGTGTTACTTGGATCAGAAGCAACTGATTTGGATCTAATTTGAGTTAGATTGGGATTCAAACTTCCCAAATCTATAAATAAGGGATCAAGGAAGAGGCAAAGGAGGACTTTTTGGGCTGCTACTTAGGCTATTATTTAGGATCTCTCTTCTTCTTCTCCTTCTTCTCTTAGTTTTATTTTCATGTTATTTGTAACGAAGATTGTCATCTCCATGGCAAGGCTTGAGTAGTAGCTTAGTTTCTAGGGATTGGGGCCATGACCGAGATCTGTTTTATGTTGTTAATTTGATGTAATATCTTTGTTAATTTCGATTTTGTTTTAGATCTGATTTCTAGTGTTTGAATCACTCGTAAATTCGGTGGCCACTTGTTTGCGTGTCATAGGCATTCTAAGGAGGAACCTAGTGGTGAACTTAGGTGTCGGATCTATAGAGTCAGACTTAGGACTGAAATCACGAGAGTTAGAAGCCGTCCTTCGAGGATCAACGAGTTGTCACGAAACGCAAAGGGTCCAATCTGAATTCGACTACCACGAGAGTAGGGGTTGGTTCAATTGGGCATGGTTTTTGTAACCCGAGAGGGAGCTTAAGCTATTAGAGGATAAACTCGCCTTCAAGGCAATTTCGATAATTAACAAGGGTAAATCAGATTAGTAACATAAACAGCCTCGTAGGTAACCCAAATCCCTAGGAATCCATTTAGATCCAAAAACCACAAATAGATTTGTTTTCTGTTTTATTTATCTCTTAATTCAAATTCAAAAACTTTGCAAAATATCAAATCCTTTTTCAAATCTTTTTTATACAGTCCAGATTCACCAAATTGAAAATTAGTTGTGATTCGAGATCACGGTCTCTGTGGGATCGATATCTTTTATTACTTGACGACAATCCGGTACACTTGCCGGAATCGCACGTGCGCTCGCACGACATCACTTACTCATCTTAAGCCCAATTAGGTCTTATGATACCTTGTTGGAAAGCTTATTCAAAGGCCCTTAATTTGGTCTAGGGTTGTGGTCAGGGTTAATAAGCATAAATAGCAGTTTGCAGCCGCACAAGCCAGAGAGAGACAAAAATTAAACAACTTTTACAATCATTGTTTTTGCTTTTACATTATTGGGCTTAATTACTAAACATTGTTAATTTTCGGATTTTTCACTCATCCTGACCTTGTTGTCTTGTACAGAGCATAACTAGAGCTACAGATATCGGATTTTGGTGATCTTGTTGTCCCTAGAAAGATTAGGAAGAGACCTATAATTTCAGGTTTCACAAGAATTGTCAAATTAGGCCAAAGTCAAGGCTAAAATGGGTCATGAGTACTCTGGCGCGGATCAGTGCGCAGTCCATGATATTCCTTCACTTAAATGGGCCTAACTTACTCATCTTAAGCCCAATTAAGGCATATGATACCTTGTTGGAAAGCTTATCAGAGGCCCTTAATTTTGTCTAGGTTTAGGTCAGGATTAGTAAGCATAAATAGCAGTTTACAGCCGCACAAGCCAGTGAGAGACGAAAATTAGACAACTTTTACAATCATTGTTTTTGCTTTTACATTATTAGGCATTATTGGGCTTAATTACTAAACATTGTTAATTTTCGGATTTTTCACTCATCCTGACCTTGTTGGCTTGCGCAGAGCATAACTAGAGCTTCAGATATCAGATTTTGGTGATCTTGCTGTCCCTAGAAAGATAAGGAAGAGACCTACAATTTCAGGTTTCACAAGAATTGTCAAATTATCCCAAAATCAAGGCTAAATTGGGTCCCGAGTTCTCTGGCGCGGATTAGTGTGCGGTCCATAATTTTCCTTCACTTAAATGGGACTAACTTACTCATCTTAAGCCCAATTAAGGCATATGATACCTTGTTGGAAAGTTTATTCAGAGGCCCTTCATTTGGTCTAGGGTTAGGTAAGGATTAATTAGCATAAATAGCAGTTTACAGCCGCATAAGCCAGAGAGAGAAAAAAATTAGACAACTTTTACAATCCTTGTTTTTGCTTTTACATTATTGGGCTTAATTGGGCTTAATTACTAAACATTGTTAATTTTCGGATTTTTCACTCATCCTGACCTTGTTGGCTTGCGCAGAGCATAACTAGAGCTACAGATATTGGATTTTTGTCATCTTGCTGTCCATAGAAAGATAAGGAAAAGACCCACAATTTCATGTTTCACAAGAATTGTCAAATTAGGCCAAAAATCAAGGGTAAATTGGGTACCGAGTTCTCTCAGCGCGGATCGGTCGCAAATCCATGATATTCCTTCACTTAAATGGGCCTAACTTACTCATCTTAAGCCCAATTAAGGCGTATGATACCTTGTTGGAAAGCTTATTCAGAGGCCCTTAATTTGGTTCAGGGTTTGGTTAGGATTAATAAGCATAAATAGTAGTTTACAGCCGCACAAGCCAGATAGAGACGGAAATTATACGACTTTTACAATCATTGTTTTTGCTTTTACATTATTGTGCTTAATTGGGCTTAATTGCTAAACATTGTTAATTTTCGGATTTTTCACTCATCCTGACCTTGTTGCCTTGCGCAGAGCATAACAAGAGCTACAAATATCGGATTTTGGTGATCTTGTTGTCCCTAGAAAGATAAGGAAGAGACCTACAATTTCAGGCTTCACAGGAATTGTCAAATTATGCCAAAATCAAGGATAAATTGGGTCCCGAGTTCTCTGGCGCGGAACAGTGCACAGTCCATGATATTCCTTCACTTAAATGGGCCTAACTTACTCATCTTAAGCCCAATTAAGGCATATGATACCTTGATGGAATGCTTATTCAGAGGCCCTTAATTTGGTCTAGGGTTAGGTCAGGATTAGTAGGCATAAATAGCAGTTTACAGCCGCACAAGCCAGATAGAGACGGAAATAAGACAACTTTTACAATCATTGTTTTTGCTTTTGTATTATTGGGCTTAATTGCTAAACATTGTTAATTTTCGGATTTTTCACTCATCCTGACCTTGTTGCCTTGCGCAGAGCATAACAAGAGCTACAGATATCGGATTTTGGTGATCTTGTTGTCCCTAGAAAGATAAGGAAGAGACCTACAATTTCAGGTTTCACAAGAATTGTCAAATTAGGACAAAATCAAGGCTAAATTGGGTCCCGAGTTCTCCAGGATGGTCAGGTGCCAGATCCATGATGTTCCTTCACATAAATGGGCCTAACTTACTCATCTTTAGCCCAATTAAGGCATATGATACCTTGTTGCAAAGCTTATTCAGAGGCCCTTAATTTGGTCTAGGGTTAGGTTAGGATTAATAAGCATAAATAGCAGTTTACAGCCTCACAAACCCGAGAGAGACGAAAATTAGACAACTTTTACAATCATTGTTTTTGATTTTACATTATTGTGCTTAATTACTAAACATTGTTAATTTTCGAATTTTTCACTCATCCTGACCTTGTTGTCTTGCGCAGAGCATAACTAGAGCTACAGATATCGGATTTTGGTGATCTTGTTGTCCCTAGAAAGATAAGGAAGAGACCTACAATTTCAGGTTTCACAAGAATTGTCAAATTAGGACAAAATCAAGGCTAAATTGGGTCCCGAGTTCTCTGGCACGGGTCAGTGCGCAGTCCATGTTGTTCCTTCACATAAATGGGCCTAACTTACTCATCTTTAGCCCAATTAAGGCATATGATACCTTGTTGGAAAGTTTATTCAGAGGCCCTTCATTTGGTCTAGGGTTAGGTAAGGATTAATTAGCATAAATAGCAGTTTACAGCCGCATAAGCCAGAGAGAGAAAAAAAATTAGACAACTTTTACAATCCTTGTTTTTGCTTTTACATTATTGGGCTTAATTGGGCTTAATTACTAAACATTGTTAATTTTCGGATTTTTCACTCATCCTGACCTTGTTGGCTTGCGCAGAGCATAACTAGAGCTACAGATATTGGATTTTTGTCATCTTGCTGTCCATAGAAAGATAAGGAAAAGACCCACAATTTCATGTTTCACAAGAATTGTCAAATTAGGCCAAAATCAAGGGTAAATTGGGTACCGAGTTCTCTGGCGCGGATCAGTGCGCAGTCCATGATATTCCTTCACTTAAATGGGCCTAACTTACTCATCTTAAGCCCAATTAAGGCGTATGATACCTTGTTGGAAAGCTTATTCAGAGGCCCTTAATTTGGTTCAGGGTTTGGTCAGGATTAATAAGCATAAATAGTAGTTTACAGCCGCACAAGCCAGATAGAGACGGAAATTATACGACTTTTACAATCATTGTTTTTGCTTTTACATTATTGTGCTTAATTGGGCTTAATTGCTAAACATTGTTAATTTTCGGATTTTTCACTCATCCTGACCTTGTTGCCTTGCGCAGAGCATAACAAGAGCTACAAATATCGGATTTTGGTGATCTTGTTGTCCCTAGAAAGATAAGGAAGAGACCTACAATTTCAGGCTTCACAGGAATTGTCAAATTATGCCAAAATCAAGGATAAATTGGGTCCCGAGTTCTCTGGCGCGGAACAGTGCACAGTCCATGATATTCCTTCACTTAAATGGGCCTAACTTACTCATCTTAAGCCCAATTAAGGCATATGATACCTTGATGGAATGCTTATTCAGAGGCCCTTAATTTGGTCTAGGGTTAGGTCAGGATTAGTAGGCATAAATAGCAGTTTACAGCCGCACAAGCCAGATAGAGACGGAAATAAGACAACTTTTACAATCATTGTTTTTGCTTTTGTATTATTGGGCTTAATTGCTAAACATTGTTAATTTTCGGATTTTTCACTCATCCTGACCTTGTTGCCTTGCGCAGAGCATAACAAGAGCTACAGATATCGGATTTTGGTGATCTTATTGTCCCTAGAAAGATAAGGAAGAGACCTACAATTTCAGGTTTCACAAGAATTGTCAAATTAGGACAAAATCAAGGCTAAATTGGGTCCCGAGTTCTCTGGCACGGGTCAGTGCGCAGTCCATGATGTTCCTTCACATAAATGGGCCTAACTTACTCATCTTTAGCCCAATTAAGGCATATGATACCTTGTTGCAAAGCTTATTCAGAGGCCCTTAATTTGGTCTAGGGTTAGGTTAGGATTAATAAGCATAAATAGCAGTTTACAGCCTCACAAACCCGAGAGAGACGAAAATTAGACAACTTTTACAATCATTGTTTTTGATTTTACATTATTGTGCTTAATTACTAAACATTGTTAATTTTCGAATTTTTCACTCATCCTGACCTTGTTGTCTTGCGCAGAGCATAACTAGAGCTACAGATATCGGATTTTGGTGATCTTGTTGTCCCTAGAAAGATAAGGAAGAGACCTACAATTTCAGGTTTCACAAGAATTGTCAAATTAGGACAAAATCAAGGCTAAATTGGGTCCCGAGTTCTCTGGCACGGGTCAGTGCGCAGTCCATGTTGTTCCTTCACATAAATGGGCCTAACTTACTCATCTTTAGCCCAATTAAGGCATATGATACCTTGTTGGAAAGTTTATTCAGAGGCCCTTCATTTGGTCTAGGGTTAGGTAAGGATTAATTAGCATAAATAGCAGTTTACAGCCGCATAAGCCAGAGAGAGAAAAAAAATTAGACAACTTTTACAATCCTTGTTTTTGCTTTTACATTATTGGGCTTAATTGGGCTTAATTACTAAACATTGTTAATTTTCGGATTTTTCACTCATCCTGACCTTGTTGGCTTGCGCAGAGCATAACTAGAGCTACAGATATTGGATTTTTGTCATCTTGCTGTCCATAGAAAGATAAGGAAAAGACCCACAATTTCATGTTTCACAAGAATTGTCAAATTAGGCCAAAAATCAAGGGTAAATTGGGTACCGAGTTCTCTGGCGCGGATCAGTGCGCAGTCCATGATATTCCTTCACTTAAATGGGCCTAACTTACTCATCTTAAGCCCAATTAAGGCGTATGATACCTTGTTGGAAAGCTTATTCAGAGGCCCTTAATTTGGTTCAGGGTTTGGTCAGGATTAATAAGCATAAATAGTAGTTTACAGCCGCACAAGCCAGATAGAGACGGAAATTATACGACTTTTACAATCATTGTTTTTGCTTTTACATTATTGTGCTTAATTGGGCTTAATTGCTAAACATTGTTAATTTTCGGATTTTTCACTCATCCTGACCTTGTTGCCTTGCGCAGAGCATAACAAGAGCTACAAATATCGGATTTTGGTGATCTTGTTGTCCCTAGAAAGATAAGGAAGAGACCTACAATTTCAGGCTTCACAGGAATTGTCAAATTATGCCAAAATCAAGGATAAATTGGGTCCCGAGTTCTCTGGCGCGAACAAAGGCACAGTCCATGATATTCCTTCACTTAAATGGGCCTAACTTACTCATCTTAAGCCCAATTAAGGCATATGATACCTTGATGGAATGCTTATTCAGAGGCCCTTAATTTGGTCTAGGGTTAGGTCAGGATTAGTAGGCATAAATAGCAGTTTACAGCCGCACAAGCCAGATAGAGACGAAAATAAGACAACTTTTACAATCATTGTTTTTGCTTTTATATTATTGGGCTTAATTACAAAACATTGTTAATTTTCGGATTTTTCACTCATCCTGGCCTGGTTGCCTTGCGCAGAGCATAACAAGAGCTACAGATATCGGATTTTGGTGATCTTATTGTCCCTAGAAAGATAAGGAAGAGACCTACAATTTCAGGTTTCACAAGAATTGTCAAATTAGGACAAAATCAAGGCTAAATTGGGTCCCGAGTTCTCTCTGGCACGGGTCAGTACGCAGTCCATGATGTTCCTTCACATAAATGGGCCTAACTTACTCATCTTTAGCCCAATTAAGGCATATGATACCTTGTTGCAAAGCTTATTCAGAGGCCCTTAATTTGGTCTAGGGTTAGGTTAGGATTAATAAGCATAAATAGCAGTTTACAGCCTCACAAACCCGAGAGAGACGAAAATTAGACAACTTTTACAATCATTGTTTTTGATTTTACATTATTGTGCTTAATTACTAAACATTGTTAATTTTCGAATTTTTCACTCATCCTGACCTTGTTGTCTTGCGCAGAGCATAACTAGAGCTACAGATATCGGATTTTGGTGATCTTGTTGTCCCTAGAAAGATAAGGAAGAGACCTACAATTTCAGGTTTCACAAGAATTGTCAAATTAGGACAAAATCAAGGCTAAATTGGGTCCCGAGTTCTCTGGCACGGGTCAGTGCGCAGTCCATGTTGTTCCTTCACATAAATGGGCCTAACTTACTCATCTTTAGCCCAATTAAGGCATATGATACCTTGTTGCAAAGCTTATTCAGAGGCCCTTAATTTGGTCAAGGGTTAGGTTAGGATTAATAAGCATAAATAGCAGTTTGCAGCCGCACAAGCCAGAGAGAGACAAAAATTGAACAACTTTTACAATCATTGTTTTTGCTTTTACATTATTGGGCTTAATTACTAAACATTGTTAATTTTCGGATTTTTCACTCATCCTGACCTTGTTGTCTTGTACAGAGCATAACTAGAGCTACAGATATCGGATTTTGGTGATCTTGTTGTCCCTAGAAAGATTAGGAAGAGACCTATAATTTCAGGTTTCACAAGAATTGTCAAATTAGGCCAAAGTCAAGGCTAAAATGGGTCATGAGTTCTCTAGCGCGGATCAGTGCGCAGTCCATGATATTCCTTCACTTAAATGGGCCTAACTTACTCATCTTAAGCCCAATTAAGGCATATGATACCTTGTTGGAAAGCTTATCAGAGGCCCTTAATTTTTTCTAGGTTTAGGTCGGGATTAATAAGCATAAATAGCAGTTTACAGCCTCACAAGCCAGAGAGAGACGAAAATTGGACAACTTTTACAATCATTGTTTTTTTCTTTTTGATTATTGGGCTTAATTGCTAAACATTGTTAATTTTCGGATTTTTCACTCATCCTCACCTTGTTGCCTTGCGCAGAGGATAACTAGAGCAACATATATCGGATTTTTGTGATCTTGCTGTCCCTAGAAAGATAAGGAAGAGACCTACAATTTCAGGTTTCACAAGAATTGTCAAATTATCCCAAAATCAAGGCTAAATTGGGTCCCGAGTTCTCTGGCGCGGATTAGTGTGCAGTCCATGATTTTCCTTCACTTAAATGGGACTAACTTACTCATCTTAAGCCCAATTAAGGCATACGATACCTTGTTGGAAAGCTTATTCAGAGGCCCTTCTTTTGGTCTAGGGTTAGGTAAGGATTAATTAGAATAAATAGTAGTTTACAGCCGCACAAGCCAGAGAGAGACAAAAATTAGACAACTTTTACAATCATTGTTTTTGCTTTTACATTATTGGGGTTAATTGGGCTTAATTACTAAACATTGTTAATTTTCGGATTTTTCACTCATCCTGACCTTGTTGGCTTGCGCAGAGCATAACTAGAGCTACAGATATTGGATTTTTGTGATCTTGCTGTCCCCAGAAAGATAAGGAAAAGACCCACAATTTCATGTTTCACAAGAATTGTCAAATTAGGCCAAAATCAAGGGTAAATTGGGTACCGATTTCTCTGGCGCGGATCAGTGCGCAGTCCAGGATATTCCTTCACTTAAATGGGCCTAACTTACTCATCTTAAGCCCAATTAAGGCATATGATACCTTGTTGGAAAGCTTATTCAGAGGCCCTTAATTTGGTCTAGGGTTAGGCCATGATTAATAAGCGTAAATAGCATTTCACAGCCGCATAAGCCAGTGAGAGACGAAAATTAGACAAATTTTACAATCATTGTTTTTGTTTTTACATTATTGGGCTTAATTACTGTTGTGACACCGGCAAGTGTACCGGGTCGTCGCAAGTAATAAAAACACGGTAAGATATTACCGAGGTCGAACACAAGGATTGGGCTACCAATTCTACCAATTCGCGAGAAATCCAATAGGTTCGGTCAAGAGAAAAGAAAGTTGTTGTGAGAGAGAGATTAAGATCACAATTCAAATAAGAAATCGATTAAAGCTAAGGTGATAAAATTCAGAAATTAAAAATATCTAGGGTTTCAAATCCACCTACCCAATCATGCATAGTACCCAAGTGATTATGTATTCCTCCCTAGGTTCAATTACAATGTCAACCGGGACCCCCAATTTCTCCCAAATTCACAGCCGTGCGCAATAGGACGTATTCAACGATTTGGATTATTTACTCACCAAGTCTCGTAATCCTAATCCTCGAATTATGTTAATTCTTGTTCCCTATGTGGTTGCATTAATCTCCTACCCACTGTCGTGCAATATTTACTTAGTGATCCCAATTCAAGTTCTAAAACGCGAATCGCCGGTCGGCCTTAACACGTTTAACTAGTTAATCATGCTAGCATATGATCAACACAATAATATCAGAATTGGAAAACATTTATTGAGAGAAGGGGAGAAAAACATACATCACGTGAACACTACACAGCCATGGGTGGCTTCATCGATCCCCTAGACGAGGGGATTAGTTCCTCATGTTTGTAACAACACACGAACAATCGGCAATAATCTCCATAATAATAAACTAAAAGAAGAAAAGAGAAGAGAAGGGAGACGCAGCTCCTGAAACAAGGATTCGCACTACTATTCTGATCTAAACAGTGGCTAACAACTTGATACCTAATCCTGATCTGAGACAGCCTTTAAATAAGGATTCTGTTTCTCGCCAGCTCGTGGGGCGAGCTTACTCTCGTGACGCGAAATTTAGTATTGGCGTGCTTCAAATTTTGGATTTTCGCGAGGCGATCTTGTATTCGCGGGGCGAGTCTTCAAACCCTCATCTGTCATAGCAGTGATATTCATCACGGCTAAGCCGTGATGGTCTCTGTCTTCCATGGTCTTCAGGGACTCGCGAGGCGAGACACCTTTCGCGGGGCGAGTCTTCAATTCTAGGCTGTGACCTTCATCACGGCTAAGCCGTGATGGTCTCTGACTTCCAAGTCTTCATGCTCTCGCGAGGCGAGCTGTCTCTCGTGGGGCGAGTCTTCAAACCTCAATTTGTCACAGCCGTGACCTTAATCACGGCTATGCCGTGATAGTCTCTGTCTTGCTGGTCTTCAGACTCTCGCGGGGCGAGACGATTTTCGCGCGGCGATCCAGAAATGATGACTTTTGCTGCTTTGTTGACCTTCAGTCTCGCGAGGCGAGAGTACACTCGCGGGGCGAGTGTCTCCAGAATTGCAATTTCCACTATTTCTTGGATTTCCTTGACTCCCGGAGCTTCACTTTATTGACCTGAAAACTCAAAAAGCAACCAAAAGCATAATTCTATCCAAAATAAGCTAAAAACTACACAAAAGACGCAAAACGAGTCAAAGTCCAACTTAGGAACAAAACAAGGCAAAATTTGGGTGAAAAACGAGTGAACTCGACTAATTGGCACATAAACCCTAGTTCATCTAGTCATAAAACTAGATAAGCCAGAGGCTTATCAAAACACCCCAAACTTAAACCTTGCTTGTCCCCAAGCAAGCTTAAAACTCAAAAATGACTCAAGACTTGGCAAGCCTAATGGAACCAATCAATTTCGCACAAATTTCATGCACTCAAAACAGTTTTTCTCCAATGATCTCCCCCTATATATTAACGTAATCCCCACATTCATTTACTTTAAACTTTTGAGAACTTCATCATTCATGCAATCATTAATCTAAGTTGAGGTTCAGAGTCACACACAAAAAGAAGATCACCAATTTCAAACAATTGCCTTCCTCACAAAGGTATGTAAAATTTCACTCATTCGCTCAAATTCGTCTAGGATTTCAACTTTTTCACTCAATTTCACTTATCAAGAGCACTTCCCATGAATTTGATTTTCATCTCAAAAATGGTTCCCACGAAAACATGCATGCAACATCAGAAGGTCTTTTAAAGGTTGTAATGAGGCCTGGCTCAAGGTAAGATATTCAAAGGATAGAGGCTAAGTCCCTAGGATCAATGAGAGCATGAAACTAATATCACAACAATTGAATTTACTCTCATATTATTCTCTTCCTTGCATTTGGTGGCTACACACCTCTTCCTTTTTATATTTATTTTTCTTTGCCCTTTTTGGCATTTATTCAATGCTTTTCATCACTCATTTTTTTTTTCTCAAGCCTTCGGCCCTTACTTCCGTTTTTCTTTTTCTCAACTATGATTTATGAACTTGTAGCCACCCCAAACTTAGTTCCACAACAACACTCACAAAGCTAAAATTCCATACTCTCCTAAATCCTAGGATAGGGGAAAATCATGGTTTTTGAGTTAATGGCTTGTGATGTAAGGTCATCAAGAACAATAGGCTTCAAGGCTCAATGTGGCTAACTAGGGATCATTCATCAAGATTGGTTCAATTTATGGCCAAGTATTTAATTCAAAGAAAATTGCCTAAATCATTTGATGCAACACATAAACATACAAACCATGAAGAGATTCAAGCAAATCCGGGAAAGTGCAACTTAACAGTGATTCACACATTTAAAAACAGAGTTGGAGGCTCAAATCCTCACCTGGACCTTTTGCAAATTGTTTAACCGAGATACAATTCCTATTGTGTGCACCCCCTTACCCCAAACTTATCATAAATCAAGTAATCACAATAAAATTCTCAAAGTTCAGTTTTCAATTTTTAAGTGGGGATAAACTTTTCTAATTTCAGAACTTAGGGGAAATCATCAATGGTCAAATAATTCATGCAATCAATCTATGCTCAATTTAATCAAAATCCAACAAGCTTGCCGACACGACATTCATACAACAACTCTTGATCTTCTCAAATTATTCAAGAGCGACAAACAAAAACAAAAACAAAAACAAAAAGAAAACAAAAGTTAAGAGAGGAGAGGAATACCTAGCTTGGGTTGCCTCCCAAGTAGCGCTTGTTTAACGTCCCGAGCCTCGACTTATTAAGAAGCATCCACCTGGATCCCATAGTCTGTGGTGTACAGAGGCCAAGAGACGCTCATCATATCAAATCCTCCGCCCGGGTCCCATGGTTTATGAAGTGGCCCTCGCAGAGAGCAATACGACTCCATCCATACTTCCACCAAGCCTTGAGTGTGAAAACTCCATTGACCTCCGTACTGATGAACTCACTTCCTCTCGGGCCAAATGGTGTCTTCACGAGGAAGTGTGCCAGACAAGTGGGAGGGTCTAACTTACCCATGTCCACACATGCATGTAAGCCAACATAGTTATTTAACGCATCAAGATCAGGTTGCTTGGCAAGCATGGTGAAATCCTCTGCCACTTTATCTTCATCTTGATCTCTACCCCCTTGCTCCGGTGCCTTGTCCTTTGCCAACTCATCTTCCTTAGGTTGCTCTTCCTCAACATGTGGCTGTTCCTGGGCCTTGTCGCTTGTCAATTCCTTTTCCTCCGGTTGTTCTTCCTCAACATGTGGCAGTTCTTCCTCAACTCCCTGAGAACTAGTTACATCCCAGTCATATCCCAACACCCCACTGCTTCTAGTTGTTGTGGCATTGCATTGGTTCTTAGGGTTGTTCTCGGTATCAACTGGGAACATGCCTGTTAGACGCTCATTTTGTTGCTCTACGAACTGACCCAACTTCTCTCTTTACCAGTACTCGTCTTCTCAAATGATGTGGCCATCTTGTCACTGACGGCATTTGTATTGATTGACACTTTCTCAAGTGTCGCACTCAACCTCTCAAGAGCCAACTCCCAAGGTTGTGGTTGCCAATTTTGTTGAGGTTGTGGTTGCCAGGCTAGACCATCGTCAGCATTACTCCAAGCGAAATCCGGATGGTCTCTACTCATATCACCCCAATACTGGTTCTGACTCTGATAGTTGTTCTGGGGCACGCTGTCATTATGCCATGGTTCCACATATACTTGAGGGAAGTAGAACGGACAACTCCAAGTGTCATGGTTCCCATCACAATATTCGCAACCCGGAAGCATTCCTTCGTGTACCTCGCATACAAAACAAGGCAAGACCAAGTGGAATCAAAGAAGTAGAGAGAGATAGTAGAAAATAAAAAAGAAAATAATAAAAATAAAAATAAAAATAAGAACAAAAATAACTTAACCAAATAATCAAACTCCCTAAAAATTAGGAAAATCGGTTGTGCCAATCCCCGGCAACGGCGCCAAAAACTTGTTGTGACACCGGCAAGTGTACCGGGTCGTCGCAAGTAATAAAAACACGGTAAGATATTACCGAGGTCGAACACAAGGATTGGGCTACCAATTCTACCAATTCGCGAGAAATCCAATAGGTTCGGTCAAGAGAAAAGAAAGTTGTTGTGAGAGAGAGATTAAGATCACAATTCAAATAAGAAATCGATTAAAGCTAAGGTGATAAAATTCAGAAATTAAAAATATCTAGGGTTTCAAATCCACCTACCCAATCATGCATAGTACCCAAGTGATTATGTATTCCTCCCTAGGTTCAATTACAATGTCAACCGGGACCCCCAATTTCTCCTAAATTCACAGTATTGCGCAATAGGGACGTATTCAACGATTTGGATTATTTACTCACCAAGTCTCGTAATCCCAATCCTCGAATTCTGTTAATTCTTGTTCCCTACGTGGTTGCACTAATCTCCTACCCACTGTCGTGCAATATTCAATTAGTGATCCCAATTCAAGTTCTAAAACGCGAATCGCTGGTCGGCCTTAACACGTTTAACTAGTTAATCATGCTAGCATATGATCAACACAATAATATCAGAATTGGAAAACATTTATTGAGAGAAGGGGAGAAAAACATACATCACGTGAACACTACACAGCCATGGGTGGCTTCATCGATCCCCTAGACGAGGGGATTAGTTCCTCATGTTCGTAACAACACACGAACAATCGGCAATAATCTCCATAATAATAAACTAAAAGAAGAAAAGAGAAGAGAAGGGAGACGCAGCTCCTGAAACAAGGATTCGCACTACTATTCTGATCTAAACAGTGGCTAACAACTTGATACCTAATCCTGATCTAAGACAGCCTTTAAATAAGGATTCTGTTTCTCGCCACATCGGGCGTAGCTTACTCGCGACGCGAAATTTAGTATTGGCGCTTCAAATTTTTGGATTTTCGCAAGGCGATCTTGTATTCGCGGGCGAGTCTTCAAACCCTCATCCAGTCACAATTGTGATATTCATCACGGCTAAGCCGTGATGGTCTCTGTCTTCCATGGTCTTCAGGGACTCGCGAGGCGAGACACCTTTCGCGGGGCGAGTCTTCAATTCTAGGTTGTGACCTTCATCACGGCTAGGCCGTGATGGTCTCTGACTTCCAAGTCTTCATGCTCTCGCGAGGCGAGCTGTCTCTCGCGGGGCGAGTCTTCAAACCTCAATTTGTCACAGCCGTGACCTTAATCACGGCTATGCCGTGATAGTCTCTGTCTTGCTGGTCTTCAGACTCTCGCGGGGCGAGACGATTTTCGCGGCGATCCGAAATGATGACTTTTGCTTGCTTTGTTGACCTTCGTCTCGCGAGGGCGAGTACACTCATGGGCGAGTGTCTCCAGAATTGCAATTTCCACTATTTCTTGGCTTTCCTTGACTCCCGGAGCTTCACTTTATTGACCTGAAAACACAAAAAGCAACCAAAAGCATAATTCTATCCAAAATAAGCTAAAAACTACACAAAAGACGCAAAACGAGTCAAAGTCCAACTTAGGAACAAAACAAGGCAAAATTTGGGTGAAAACGAGAGTGAACTCGACTAATTGGCACATAAACCCTAGCTCATCTAGTCATAAAACTAGATAAGCCAGAGGCTTATCAATTACTGAACAATGTTAATTTTCGTTTTTTTCACTCATCCTGACCATGTTGCATTGCACAGAGCATAACAAGAGCTACAGATATCAGATTTTGGTGATCTTGCTGTCCCTAGAAAGATAAGGAAGAGACCTACAATTTCATATTTCACAAGAATTGTCAACTTAGGACAAAATCAAGGCTAAATTGGGTCCCGAGTTCTCTGGCGCGGATCAGTGCAGAGTCCATGATATTCCTTCACTTAAATGGGCCTAACTTACTCATCTTAAGCCCAATTAAGGCATATGATACCTTGTTGGAATGCTTATTCAGAGGCCCTTAATTTGGTCTAGGGTAAGGTCAGGATTAGTAGGCATAAATAGCAGTTTACAGCCGCACAAGCCAGATAGAGACGGAAATAAGACAACTTTTACAATCACTGTTTTTGCTTTTATATTATTGGGCTTAATTGCTAAACATTGTTAATTTTCGGATTTTTCACTCATCCTGACCTTGTTGCCTTGCGCAGAGCATAACAAGAGCTACAGATATCGGATTTTGGTGATCTTGTTGTCCCTAGAAAGATAAGGAAGAGACCTACAATTTCAGGTTTCACAATAATTGTCAAATTATGCCAAAATAAAGGATAAATTGGGTCCCGAGTTCTCTGGCGCGGAACAGTGCACAGTCCATGATATTCCTTCACTTAAATGGGCCTAACTTACTCATCTTAAGCCCAATTAAGGCATATGGTACCTTGTTGGAAAGCTTATTCAGAGGCCCTTAATTTTGTCTAGGGTTAGGTCAGGATTAATAAGCATAAATAGCAGTTTACAGCCTCACAAGCCAGAGAGAGACAAAAATTAGACAACTTTTACAATCATTGTTTTTGCTTTTACATTATTGGGCTTAATTACTAAACATTGTTAATTTTTGGATTTTTCACTCTCCTGACCTTGTTGTCTTGGGCAGAGCATAACTAGAGCTACAGATATCGGATTTTGGTGATCTTGCTGTCCCTCGAAAGATAAGGAAGAGACCTACAATTTCAGATTTCACAAGAATTATCAAATTAGGCCAAAATCAAGACTAAATTAGGTCCCGAGTTCTCTGGCGCGGATCAGTGCAGAGTCCATGATATTCCTTCACTTAAATGGGCCTAACTTACTCATCTTAAGCCCAATTAAGGCATATGATACCTTGTTGGAATGCTTATTCAGAGGCCCTTAATTTGGTCTAGGGTTAGGTCATTATTAGTAGGCTTAAATAGCAGTTTACAGCCGCACAAGCCAGATAGAGATGGAAATAAGACAACTTTTACAATCATTGTTTTTGCTTTTATATTATTGGGCTTAATTGGGCTTAATTGCTAAACATTGTTAATTTTCGGATTTTTCACTCATCCTGAGCTTGTTGCCTTGCGCAGAGCATAACAAGAGCTACAGATATCGGATTTTGGAGATCTTGTTGTCCCTAGAAAGATAAGGAAGAGACCTACAATTTCAGGTTTCACAAGAATTGTCAAATTAGGACAAAATCAAGGTTAATTGGGTCCCGAGTTCTCTGGCCCGGGTCAGTGCGCAGTCCATGATGTTCCTTCACATAAATGGGCCTAACTTACTCATCTTGAGCCCAATTAAGGCATATGATACCATGTTGCAAAGCTTATTCAGAGGCCCTTAATTTGGTTTAGGGTTAGGTCAGGATTAATAAGCATAGATAGTAGTTTACAGCCTCACAATCCCGAGAGAGACGAAAATTAGACAACTTTTACAATCATTGTTTTTGATTTTACATTATTGTGCTTAATTACTAAAC
This sequence comes from Sophora flavescens, assembly GCA_030762895.1. NCBI lineage: Eukaryota > Viridiplantae > Streptophyta > Magnoliopsida > Fabales > Fabaceae > Sophora > Sophora flavescens. Next base: position 5,728,069 of record JAUPTC010000013.1, read on the forward strand.
ATTGTTAATTTTTGAATTTTTCACTCATCCTGACCTTGTTGTCTTGCGCAGAGCATAACTAGAGCTACATATATCGTATTTTGGTGATCTTGCTGTCCCTAGAAAGATAAGGAAGAGACCTACAATTTCAGATTTCACAAGAATTATCAAATTAGGCCAAAATCAAGACTAAATTAGGTCCCGAGTTCTCTGGCGCGGATCAGTGCAGAGTCCATGATATTCCTTCACTTAAATGGGCCTAACTTACTCATCTTAAGCCCAATTAAGGCATATGATACCTTGTTGGAATGCTTATTCAGAGGCCCTTAATTTGGTCTAGGGTTAGGTCAGGATTAGTAGGCATAAATAGCAGTTTACAGCCTCACAAGCCAGAGAGAGACGAAAATTGGACAACTTTTACAATCATTGTTTTTTTCTTTTTGATTATTGGGCTTAATTGCTAAACATTGTTAATTTTCGGATTTTTCACTCATCCTCACCTTGTTGCCTTGTGCAGAGGATAACTAGAGCAACATATATCGGATTTTTGTGATCTTGCTGTCCCTAGAAAGATAAGGAAGAGACCTACAATTTCAGGTTTCACAAGAATTGTCAAATTATCCCAAAATCAAGGCTAAATTGGGTCCCGAGTTCTCTGGCGCGGATTAGTGTGCAGTCCATGATTTTCCTTCACTTAAATGGGACTAACTTACTCATCTTAAGCCCAATTAAGGCATACGATACCTTGTTGGAAAGCTTATTCAGAGGCCCTTCATTTGGTCTAGGGTTAGGTAAGGATTAATTAGAATAAATAGCAGTTTACAGCCGCACAAGCCAGAGAGAGACAAAAATTAGACAACTTTTACAATCATTGTTTTTGCTTTTACATTATTGGGCTTAATTGGGCTTAATTACTAAACATTGTTAATTTTCGGATTTTTCACTCATCCTGACCTTGTTGGCTTGCGCAGAGCATAACTAGAGCTACATATATTGGATTTTTGTGATCTTGCTGTCCCTAGAAAGATAAGGAAAAGAACCACAATTTCATGTTTCACAAGAATTGTCAAATTAGGCCAAAATCAAGGGTAAATTGGGTACCGATTTCTCTGGCGCGGGTCAGTGCGCAGTCCATGATATTCCTTCACTTAAATGGGCCTAACTTACTCATCTTAAGCCCAATTAAGGCATATGATACCTTGTTGGAAAGCTTATTCAGAGGCCCTTAATTTGGTCTAGGGTTAGGCCAGGATTAATAAGCGTAAATAGCATTTTACAGCCGCACAAGCCAGTGAGAGACGAAAATTAGACAACTTTTACAATCATTGTTTTTGCTTTTACATTATTGGGCTTAATTGGGCTTAATTACTGAACATTGTTAATTTTCGTTTTTTTCACTCATCCTGACCTTGTTGCATTGCACAGAGCATAACAAGAGCTACAGATATCAGATTTTGGTGATCTTGCTGTCCTTAGAAAGATAAGGAAGAGACCTACAATTTCATATTTCACAAGAATTGTCAACTTAGGACAAAATCAAGGCTAAATTGGGTCCCGAGTTCTCTGGCGCGGATCAGTGCAGAGTCCATGATATTCCTTCACTTAAATGGGCCTAACTTACTCATCTTAAGCCCAATTAAGGCATATGATACCTTGTTGGAATGCTTATTCAGAGGCCCTTAATTTGGTCTAGGGTTAGGTCAGGATTAGTAGGCATAAATAGCAGTTTACAGCCGCACAAGCCAGATAGAGACGGAAATAAGACAACTTTTACAATCATTGTTTTTGCTTTTATATTATTGGGCTTAATTGGGCTTAATTGCTAAACATTGTTAATTTTCGGATTTTTCACTCATCCTGACCTTGTTGCCTTGCGCAGAGCATAACAAGAGCTACAGATATCGGATTTTGGAGATCTTGTTGTCCCTAGAAAGATAAGGAAGAGACCTACAATTTCAGGTTTCACAAGAATTGTCAAATTAGGACAAAATCAAGGTTAATTGGGTCCCGAGTTCTCCGCCGGGAATCGCACAGTCCATGATGTTCCTTCACATAAATGGGCCTAAGTTACTCATCTTTAGCCCAATTAAGGCATAGGATACCTTGTTGCAAAGCTTATTCAGAGGCCCTTAATTTGGTTTAGGGTTAGGTCAGGATTAATAAGCATAAATAGCAGTTTACAGCCTCACAAGCCCGAGAGAGACTAAAATTAGACAACTTTTACAATCATTGTTTTTGATTTTACATTATTGTGCTTAATTACTAAACATTGTTAATTTTCTAATTTTTCACTCATCCTGACCTTGTTGTCTTGCACAGAGCATAACTAGAGCTACAGATATCCTATTTTGGTGATCTTGCTGTCCCTAGAAAGATAAGGAAGAGACCTACAATTTCAGGTTTAACAAGAATTGTCAAATTAGGCCAAACTCAAGGCTAAATTGGGACCCGAGTTCTCTGGCGCGGATCAGTGCGGAGTCCATGATGTTCCTTCACTTAAATGGGCCTAACTTACTCATCTTAAGCCCAATTATGGCATATGATACCTTGTTGGAAAGCTTATTCGGGAGGGCCCATAATTTGGTATAGGGTTAAGTCAGGATTAATAAGCATAAATAGCAGTTTACAGCCGCACAAGCCAGAGAAAGACGGAAATTAGACAACTTTTCCAATCATTGTTTTTGCATTTACATTAATGTGCTTAATTGAGCTTAATTGCTGAACATTGTTAATTTTCGTATTTTTCACTCATCATGACCTTGTTGCCTTGCGCAGAGCATAACAAGAGCTACAGATATCGGATTTTGGTGATCTTGTTGTCCCTAGAAAGATAAGGAAGAGACCTACAATTTCAGGTTTCACAAGAATTGCCAAATTATGCCAAAATCAAGTCTAAAATGGGTCCAGAGTTTTCTGGCGCGGATCAGTGCGCAGTCCATGATATTCCTTCACTTAAATGGGCCTAACTTACTCATCTTAAGCCCAATTAAGGCATATGATACCTTGTTGGAAAGCTTATTCAGAGGCCCTTAATTTGGTCTAGGGTTAGGTCAGGATTAATAAGCATAAATAGCAGTTTACAGCCGCACAAGCCAGTGAGAGACGAAAATTAGACAACTTTTACAATCATTGTTTTTGCCTTTACATTATTGGGATTAATTGTGCTTAATAGCTAAACATTGTTAATTTTCGGATTTTTCACTCATCCTGACCTTGTTGCATTGCACAGAGCATAACTAGAGCTACATATATCGGATTTTGGTGTTCTTTCTGTCCCTAGAAAGATAAGGAAGAGACCTACAATTTCAGGTCTCCAAGAATTGTCAAATTAGGCTAAAATCAAGGCTAAATTGGGTCCCGAGTTCTCTGGCGCGGATCAATGCGCAGTCCATGATGTTCCTTCACTTAAATGGGCCTAACTTACTCATCTTCAGCCCAATTAAGACATATGATACCTTGTTGGAAAGCTTATTCAGAGGCCCTTAATTTGGTCTAGGGTTAGGTCAGGATTAATAAGCATCAATAGCTGTTTACAGCCGCACAAGCCAGATAGAGACGGAAATTAGACAACTTTTACAATCATTGTTTTTGCTTTTACATTATTGGGCTTAATTGGGCTTAATTGCTAAACATTGTTAATTTTCGGATTTTTCACTCATCCTGACCTTGTTGCCTTGCGCAGAGCATAACAAGAGCTACAGATATCGGATTTTGGTGATCTTGTTGTCCCTAGAAAGATAAGGAAGAGACCTACATTTCAGGTTTCACAAGAATTGTCAAATTATGCCAAAATAAAGGATAAATTGGGTCCCGAGTTCTCTGGCGCGGAACAGTGCACAGTCCATGATATTCCTTCACTTAAATGGGCCTAACTTACTCATCTTAAGCCCAATTAAGGCATATGGTACCTTGTTGGAAAGCTTATTCAGAGGACCTTAATTTTGTCTAGGGTTAGGTCAGGATTAATAAGCATAAATAGCAGTTTACAGCCTCACAAGCCAGAGAGAGACAAAAATTAGACAACTTTTACAATCATTGTTTTTGCTTTTACATTTTTGGGCTTAATTGCTGAACATTGTTAATTTTCGTATTTTTCACTCATCATGACCTTGTTGCCTTGCGCAGAGCATAACAAGAGCTACAGATATCGGATTTTGGTGATCTTGTTGTCCCTAGAAAGATAAGGAAGAGACCTACAATTTCAGGTTTCACAAGAATTGCCAAATTATGCCAAAATCAAGTCTAAAATGGGTCCAGAGTTTTCTGGCGCGGATCGATCAGCGCGATCCATGATGTTCCTTCACTTAAATGGGCCTAACTTACTCCTCTTAAGCCCAATTAAGGCATATGATACCTTGTTGGAAAGCTTATTTAGAGGCCCTGAATTTGGTCTTGGGTTTCGTCAGGATTAGTAAGCATAAATAGCAGTTTACAGCCGCACACGCCAGAGAGAGACATAAATTAGACAACTTTTACAATCATTCTTTTTGCTTTTACATTATTGGGCTTAATTGGGCTTAATCGAACATTGTTAATTTTCGTTTTTTCACTCATCCTGACCTTGTTGCCCTACGCAGAGCATAACTAGAGCTACATATATCGGATTTTGGTGATCTTGATGTCCCTAGAAAGTTAAGAAAGAGACCTACAATTTCAGATTTTTACAAGAATTGACAAATTAGGCCAAAATCAAGGCTAAAAATGGGTCCCGTGTTCTCTGGTGGATCAGTGCGCGGTCCATGATATTCCTTCACTTAAATGGGCCTAACTTACTCACCTTAAGCCCAATTAAGGCATATGATACCTTGTTGGAAAGCTTATTCAGAGGCCCTTAATTTGGTCTAGGGTTAGGTGATGATTAATAAGCATAAATAGCAGTTTACAGCGGCACAAGCCAGAGAGAGGTGAAAATTAGACAACTTTTACAATCATTGTTTTTGCTTTTACATTATTGGGCTTAATTGGGCTTAATTGCTAAACATTGTTAATTTTCGGATTTTTCACTCATCTTGACCTTGTTGCCTTGCGCAGAGCATAACAAGAGCTACAGATATCGGATTTTGGTGATCTTGTTGTCCCTAGAAAGATAAGGAAGAGACCTACAATTTCAGGTTTCACAAGAATTGTCAAATTATGCCAAAATAAAGGATAAATTGGGTCCCGAGTTCTCTCGGCGCGGATCAAGGCATAGCCATGATGTTCCTTCACTTAGATGGGCCTAACTTACTCATTTTAAGCCCAATTAAGGCATATGGTACCATGTTGGGAAGCTTATTCAGAGCCCTTAATTTGGTCAAGGGTTAGGTCAGGATTAATAAGCATAAATAGTAGTTCACAGCCGCACAAGCCAGAGAGAGACAGAACTTAGACAACTTTTACCACCATTGTTTTTGCTTTTACATTATTGTGCTTATTTACTAAACATTGTTAATTTTCGGATTTTTCACTCATCCTGACCTTGTTGCCTTACGCAGAGCATAACTAGAGCTACAGTTATCGGATTTTGGTGATCTTGCTGTCCCTGGAAAGATAAGGAAGAGACCTACAATTTCAGGTTCACAAGAATTATCAAATTAGGCCAAAATCAAGGCTAAATTGGGTCCCGAGTTCTCTGGCGCGGATCAGTGCGTAGTCCATGATGTTCCTTCACTTAAATGGGACTAACTTACTCATCTTAAGCCCAATTAAGGCATATGATATCTTGTTGGAAAGCTTTTTCAGAGGCCCTTAATTTGGTCTAGGGTTAGGCCAGGATTAGTAGGCGTAAATAGCATTTTACAGCCGCACAAGCCAGTGAGAGACGAAAATTAGACAACTTTTACAATCATTGTTTTTGCTTTTACATTATTGGTCTTAATTGGGCTTAATTACTGAACATTGTTAATTTTCGTTTTTTTCACTCATCCTGACCTTGTAGCATTGCACAGAGCATAACAAGAGCTACAGATATCGGATTTTGCTGATCTTGCTGTCCCTAGAAAGATAAGGAAGAGACCTACAATTTCAGATTTTACAAGAATTGTCAACTTAGGACAAAATCAAGGCTAAATTGGGTCCCGAGTTCTCTGGCGCGGATCAGTGCGCATTCCATGATGTTCCTTCACTTAAATGGGCCTAACTTACTCATCTTAAGCCCAATTAAGGCATATGATACCTTGTTGGAAAGCTTATTCAGAGGCCCTTAATTTGGTCTAGGGTTAGGTCAGGATTAATAAGCATAAATAGTAGTTTACAGCCGCACAAGCCAGAGAGAGACGAAAATTAGACAACTTTTACAATCATTGTTTTTGCTTTTACATTATTGTGCTTAATTGGGCTTAATTGCTAAACATTGTTAATTTTCGGATTTTTCACTCATCCTGACCTTGTTGCCTTGTGCATAGCATACCAAGAGCTACAGATATCGGATTTTGGTGATCTTGCTGTCCCTAGAAAGATAAGGAAGAGACCTACAATTTCAGGTTTCACAAGAATTGTCAAATTATGCCAAAATAAAGGATAAATTGGGTCCCGAGTTCTCTGGCGCGGACATCAAGCCGCAGTCCATGATATTCCTTCACTTAAATGGGCCTAACTTACTCATCTTAAGCCCAATTAAGGCATATGGTACCTTGTTGGAAAGCTTATTCAGAGGAACTTAATTTTGTCTAGGGTTAGGTCAGGATTAATAAGCATAAATAGCAGTTTACAGCCTCACAAGCCAGAGAGAGACAAAAATTAGAAAACTTTTACAATCATTGTTTTTGCTTTTACATTTTTGGGCTTAATTACTAAACATTGTTAATTTTTGGATTTTTCACTCTCCTGACCTTTTTGTCTTGGGCAGAGCATAACTAGAGCTACAGATATCGGATTTTGATGATCTTGCTGTCCCTCGAAAGATAAGGAAGAGACCTACAATTTCAGATTTCACAAGAATTATCAAATTAGGCCAAAATCAAGACTAAATTAGGTCCTGAGTTCCCTGGCACGGATCAGTGCAGAGTCCATGATATTCCTTCACTTAAATGGGCCTAACTTACTCATCTTAAGCCCAATTAAGGCATATGATACCTTGTTGGAATGCTTATTCAGAGGCCCTTAATTTGGTCTAGGGTTAGGTCAGGATTAGTAGGCATAAATAGCAGTTTACAGACGCACAAGCCAGATAGAGACGGAAATAAGACAACTTTTACAATCATTGTTTTGGCTTTTATATTATTGGGCTTAATTGCTAAACATTGTTAATTTTTGAATTTTTCACTCATCCTGACCTTGTTGCCTTGCGCAGAGCATAACAAGAGCTACAAATACCGGATTTTGGTGATCTTGTTGTCCCTAGAAAGATAAGGAAGAGACCTACAATTTCAGGTGTCACAAGAATTGCCAAATTATGCCAAAATCAAGTCTAAAATGGGTCCCGAGTTCTCTGGCGCGGATCAGTGCGCAGTCCATGATATTCCTCCACTTAAATGGGCCTAACTTACTCATCTTAAGCCCAATTAAGGCATATGATTCCTTGTTGGAAAGCTTATTCAGAGGCCCTTAATTTGGTCTAGGGTTAGGTCAGGATTAGTAAGCATAAATAGCAGTTTACAGCCGCACAAGCCAGTGAGAGACGAAAATTTGACAACTTTTACAATCATTGTTTTTGCTTTTACATTATTAGGCTTTATTGGGCTTAATTACTAAACATTGTTAATTTTCGGATTTTTCACTCATCCTGACCTTGTTGGCTTGCGCAGAGCATAACTAGAGCTACAGATATCAGATTTTGGTGATCTTGCAGTCCCTAGAAAGATAAGGAAGAGACCTACATTTTCAGGTTTCACAAGAATTGTCAAATTATCCCAAAATCAAGGCTAAATTGGGTCCCGAGTTCTCTGGCGCGGATTAGTGTGCAGTCCATAATTTTCCTTCACTTAAATGGGACTAACTTACTCATCTTATGCCCAATTAAGGCATATGATACCTTGTTGGAAAGCTTATTCAGAGGCCCTTCATTTGGTCTAGGGTTAGGTAGGGATTAAATAGCATAAATAGCAGTTTACAGCCGCACAAGCTAGAGAGAGAAAAAAATTAGACAACTTTTACAATCATTGTTTTTGCTTTTACATTATTAGGCTTAATTGGGCTTAATTACTAAACATTGTTAATTTTCGGATTTTTCACTCATCCTGACCTTGTTGGCTTGCGCAGAGCATAACTAGAGCTACAGATATTGGATTTTTGTGATCTTGTTGTCCCTTGAAAGATAAGGAAAAATCCCACAATTTCATGTTTTACAAGAATTGTCAAATCAGGCCAAAATCAAGGGTAAATTGGGTACCTAGTTCTCTGGCGTTGATCAGTGCGCAGTCCATGATATTCCTTCACTTAAATGGGCCTAACTTACTCATCTTAAGCCCAATTAAGGCATATGATACCTTGTTGGAAAGCTTATTCAGAGGCCCTTAATTTGGTCTAGGGTTAGGCCAGGATTAATAAGCGTAAATAGAATTTTACAGCCGCACAAGCCAGTGAGAGACGAAAATTAGACAACTTTTACAATCATTGTTTTTGCTTTTATATTATTGGGCTTAATTGGGCTTAATTGCTAAACATTGTTAATTTTCGGATTTTTCCCTCATCCTGACCTTGTCCCGTTTCGCAGAGCATAACTTGAGCTACAGATATCGGATTCTGGTGATCTTGTTGTCCCTAGATAAATAAGGAAGAGACCGACAATTTCAGATTTCATAAGAAATGTCAAATTAGGCCAAAATCAAAGCTAAATTGGGTCTCAAGCTCTCTGTCGCGTATTAGTACGATGTCCATGATGTTCCTTCACTTAAATGGGCCTAACTTACTCATCTTAAGCTCAATTAAGGCATATGATACCTTGTTGGAAAGCTTATTCAGAGGCCCTTAATTTGGTCTAGGGTTAGGTCAGGATTAATAAGCATAAATAGTAGTTTACAGCCGCACAAACCACAGAGAGACGGAAATTATACAACTTTTACAATCATTGTTTTTGCTTTTACATTATTGGGGTTAATTGGGCTTAATTGCTAAACATTGTTAATTTTCGGATTTTTCACACATCCTGACCTTGTTGCCTTGCGCAGAGCATAACTAGAGCTACAGATATCGGATTTTGGTGAACTTGTTGTCCCTAGAAAGATAAGGAAGAGACCTACAATTTCAGGTTCACAAGAATTGTCAAATTAGCCCAAAATCAAGGCTAAATTGAGTCTCGAGTTCTCGGGCGCGGATCAGTGCGCAGTCCATGATGTTCATTCACTTTAATGGGTCTAACTTACTCATCTTAAGCCCAATTAAGGCATATGATACCTTGTTGGAAAGCTTATTCAGAGGCCCTTAATTTGGTCTAGGGTTAGGTCAGGATTAATAAGCATAAATAGCAGTTTACTGCAGACAACTTTCACAATCATTGTTTTTGCTTTTACATTATTGGGCTTAATTGGGCGTAATTGCTAAATATTGTTAATTTTTGGATTTTTCACTCATCCTGACCTTGTTGCCTTGCGCAGAGCATAACTAGAGCTACATATATCGGATTTTGGTGATCTTGCTGTCCCTAGAAAGATAAGGAAGAGACCTACAATTTCAGGTTTCACAAGATTTGTCAAATTAGGCCAAAATCAAGGCTAAATTGGGTACCGAGTTCCCTGGCGCGGATCAGTGCATAGTCCATGATGTTCCTTCACTTAAAAGGGCCTAACTTACTCATCTTAAGCCCAATTAAGGCATATGATACCTTGTTGGAAAGCTTATTCAGAGGCCCTTAATTTGGTCTAGGGTTAGGTCAGGATTAATAAGCATAAATAGCAGTTTACAGCCGCACAAGCCAGAGAGAGACGGAAATTAGACAACTTTTACAATCATTGTTTTTGCTTTTACATTATTGGGCTTAATTGGGCTTAATTGCTAAACATTGTTAATTTTCGGATTTTTCACTCATCCTGACCTTGTTGCCTTGCGCAGAGCATAACTAGAGCTACAGATATCGGATTTTGGTGATCTTGCTGTCCCTAGAAAGATAAGGAAGAGACCTACAATTTCAGGTGTCACAAGAATTGTCAAATTATGCCAAAATCAAGTCTAAATTTGGTCCCCGGTTCTCTGGCGCGGATCAGTACGCAGTCCATGATGTTCCTTCACTGAAATGGGCCTAACTTACTCATCTTAATCCCAATTAAGGCATATGATACCTTGTTGGAAAGCTTATTCAGAGGCCCTTAATTTGGTCTAGGGTTAGGTCAGGATTAATAAGCATAAATAGCAGTTTACATTCTCACAAGCCCGAGAGAGACGAAAATTAGACAACTTTTACAATCATTGTTTTTGATTTTACATTATTGTGCTTAATTACTAAACATTGTTAATTTTCGAATTTTTCACTCATCCTGACCTTGTTGCCTTGCGCAGAGCATAACAAGAGCTACAGATATCGGATTTCGGTGATCTTGTTGTCCCTAGAAAAATAAGGAAGAGACCTACAATTTCAGGTTTCACAAGAATTGTCGAATTAGGACAAAATCAAGGTTACTTGGGTCCCGAGTTCTCTGGCACGGGTCAGTGCGATCCATGATGTTCCTTCACATAAATGGGCCTAAGTTACTCATCTTTAGCCCAATTAAGGCATATGATACCTTGTTGCAAAGCTTATTCAGAGGCCCTTAATTTGGTCTAGGGTTAGGTCAGGATTAATAAGCATAAATAGCAGTTTACATTCTCACAAGCCCGAGAGAGACGAAAATTAGACAACTTTTACAATCATTGTTTTTGCTTTTACATTATTGGGCTTAATTGCTAAACATTGTTAGTTTTCGAAATTTTCACTCATCCTGACCTTGTTGCATTGCCTAGAGCATAACTAGTGCTACAGATATCGGATGTTGGTGATCTTGATGTCCCTAGAAAGTTACAATTTCGGGTTTCACAATAATTGTCAAATTAAGCCAAAATCAAGGCTAAATTGGGTCCCGAGTTCTCTGGCGCCAATCAGTGCGCAGTCCATGATGTTCCTTCACTTAAATGGGCCTAACTTACTCATCTTAAGCCCAATTAAGGCATATGATACCTTGTTGGAAAGCGTGTTGAGAGGCCCTTAATTTTGTCAAGTGTTAGGTCTGGATTTATAAGCATAAATAGCAGTGTATAGCCACACAAGCCAAAGAGAGACAGAAATTACACAACACTTACAATCATTTGTTTTTGCTTTTACATTATTGGGCTTAATTGGGCTTAATTGCTAAACCTTATTAATTTTCGTATTTTTCACTCATCCTGACCTTGTTGCCTTGCGCAGAGCATAACTAGAGCTACAGATATCGGATTTTGGTGATCTTGCTGTCCCTAGAAAGATAAGGAAGAGACCTACAATTTCAGGATTCACAAGAATTGTTAAATTAGGCCAAAATCAAGGCTAAATTGGGTCCCGAGTTTTCTGGCACGGATCAGTGCGCAGTCCATGATGTTCCTTCACTTAAATGGGCCTAACTTACTCATCTTAAGCCCAATTAAGGCATATGATACCTTCTTAGAAAGCTTATTCAGAGGCCCTTAATTTGTTCAAGGGTTAGGTCAGGATTAATAAGCATAAATTGCAGTTTACATCCGTACAAACCAGAGAGAGACGGAAATTAGACAGCTTTTACAATCATTGTTTTTGCTTTTACATTATTGGGCTTAATTGGGCTTAATTGCTTAATATTGTTAATTTTCGGATTTTTCACTCATCCTGACCTTCTTGCCTTGATCAGAGCATAACTGGAGCTAAAGATATCGGATTTTGTGTGATTTTGCTGTCCCAAGAAAGATAAGGAAGAGACCAAAAAATTAAGGTTTAAGAAGAAAATTAAACTTAGGCCAAAATCAAAGCTAAATTGGGTCCCGAGTTCTTTGGCACGGATCAGTGCGCAGTCCATGATGTTCCTACACTTAAATGGGACTAACTAACTCATCTTAAGCCCAATTAAGGCCTATGATACCTTGTTGGAAAGCTTATTCAGAGGCCCCTAATTTGGTCTAGGGTTAGGTCTAGATTAATAACGATAAATAGGAGTTTAGAGCCGCACAAGCCAGAGAGAGACGGAAATCAGACAAATTTTACAATCATTATTTTTGCTTTTACATTATTGGACTAAATTGGGCTTAATTGCTAAACATTGTTAATTTTCGGATTTTTCACTCATCCTGACCTTGTTGCCTTGCACAGAACATAACTAGAGCTACAGATATCGGATTTTGGTGATCTTGTTGTCCCTAGAAAGATAAGGAAGAGACCTACAATTTCAGGTTTCACAAGAATTGTCAAATTAGGCCAAAATCAAGGCTAAATTGGGTCCCGAGTTCTCTGGCACGGATCAGTGCACAGTCCATGATGTTCCTTCACTTAAATGGGCCTAACTTACTCATCTTAAGCCCAATTAAGGCATATGACACCTTGTTGGAAAGCTTATTCAGAGGCCCTTAATTTGGTCTAGGGTTAGGTCAGGATTAATAAGCATAAATAGCAGTTTACAGCCGCACAAGCCAGAGAGAGACGGAAATTAGACAACTTTTACAATCATTGTTTTTGCTTTTACATTATTGGGCTTAATTGGGCTTAATTTCTAAACATTGTTAATTTTCGGATTTTTCACTCATCCTGACCTTGTTGCCTTGCGCAGAGCATAACTAGAGCTACAGATATCGGATTTTGGTGATCTTGCTGTCCCTAGAAAGATAAGGAAGAGACCTACAATTTCAGGTTTCACAAGAATTGTCAAATTAGGCCAAAATCAAGGCTAAATTGGGTCCCGAGTTCTCTGGCGAGGATCAGTGCGCAGTCCATGATGTTCCTTCACTTAAATGGGCCTAACTTACTCATCTTAAGCCCAATTAAGGCATATGATACCTTGTTGGAAAGCTTATTCAGAGGCCCTTAATTTGGTCTAGGGTTAGGTGATGAATAATAAGCATAAATGGCAGTTTACAACTGCACAAGCCAGAGAGAGACGGAAATTAGACAACTTTAACAATCATTGTTTTTGCTTTTACGTTATTGGGCTTAATTGCGAAACATTGTTAATTTTCGGATTTTTCACTCATCCTGACCTTGTTGCCTTGCGCAGAGCATAACTAGAGCTACAGATATCGGATTTTGTGATCCTGCTGTCCCTAGAAAGATAAGGAAGAGACCTACAATTTCAGGTCTCAATAGAATTGTCAAATTAGGCCAAAATCAAGGCTAAATTGGGTCCCGATTTATCTGGTGCGGATCAGTGTGCAGTCCATGATGTTCCTTCACTTAAATGGGCCTAACTTACTCATCTTAAGCCCAATTAAGGCATATGATACCTTGTTGGAAATCTTATTCAGAGGCCCTTAATTTGGTCTAGGGTTAGGTTGTTATTAATAAGCATAAATAGCTGTTTATAGCCGCACAAGCTAGAGAGAGACGAAAATTATACAACTTTTACAATCTTTTTTTTTTATCTTTTACATTATTGGGCTTAATTGGGCTTAATTGCTAAACATTGTTAATTTTCGGATTTTTCACTCTTGCCGACCTTGTTGCCTTGCACGGACCATAACTTGAGCTACAGATATCGGATTTTGGTGATCTTGTTGTCCCTAGAAAGATAAGGAAGAGACCTACAATTTCAGGGGTCACGAGAATTGTCAAATTAGGAAAAAATCAAGGCTAAATTGGGTCCCGAGATCTGGCGCGGATCGTTATCACAGTCCATGATGTTCCTTCACTTAAATTGGCCTAACTTACTCATCTTAAGCCCAATTAAGGCATATGATACCTTGTTGGAAAGCTTATTCGAGGCCCTTAATTTGGTCTAGGGTTAGGTCAGGATTAATAACCATAAATAGCAGTTTACAGCCGCACAAGCCGAGAGAGACGGAAATTAGACAACTTTTATAATCATTGTTTTTGATTTTTACGTTAATGGGCTTAATTGGGCTTAATTGCTAAACATTGTTAATTTTCGGATTTTTCACTCATCCCGACCTTGTTGCCTTGCACGCAGAGCATATCTAGAGCTACAGATATCGGATTTTGGTGATCTTTCTGTCCCTAGAAAGATAAGGAAGAGACCTACAATTTCAGGGGTCACGAGAATTGTCAAATTAGGACAAAATCAAGGCTAAATTGGGTCCCGAGTTCTATGGTACGGATCAGTACACAGTCCATGATGTTCCTTCACATAAATGGGCCTAACTTACTCATCTTAAGCACAATTAAGGCATATGATAGCTTGTTGGAAAGCTTATTTAGATGCCCTTAATTTGGTCTAGGGTTAGGTCGGGATTAATAAGCATAAATAGCATTTTGCATCCGCACAAACTAGAGAGAGACGAAAATTAGACAACTTTTACAATCACTGTTTTTGCTTTTACATTATTGGGCTTATTTGGGTTTAATAGCTAAACATTGTTAATTTTCGGATTTTTCACTCATCCTGACCTTGTTGCCTTACGTAGAGCATAACTACAGCTACATATATCGGATTTTGGTGATCTTGATGTCCCTAGAAAGATAAGGAAGAGACCTACAATTTCAGGTTTCACGAGAATTGTCAAATTAGGCCAAAATCAAGGATAAATTGGGTTCCGAGTTCTCTGGCACGGATCATTGTGCAGTCCATGATTTTCCTTCACTTAAATGGACCTAACTTACTCATCTTAAGCCCAATTAAGGCATATGATACCTTGTTGAAAAGCTTATTCAGAGACCCTTAATTTGGTCAAGGGTTAGGTCAGGATTAATAAGCATAAATAGCAGTTTACAGCCGCACAAGCCAGAGAGGGACAGAAATTAGACAACTTTTACTATCATTGTTTTTGCTTTTACATTATTGGGCTTAATTGCTAAACATTGTTAATTTTCGGATTTTTCACTCATCCTGACCTTGTTTCCTTGCGCAGAGCATAACTAGAGCTGCAGATATCGGATTTTGGTGATCTTGCTGTCCGTAGAAAGATAAGGAAGAGACCTACAATTTCAGGTGTACAAGAATTGTCAAATTAGGACAAAATCCAGTCTAAATTGGGTCCCTAGTTCGTTGGCGCGGATGAGTGCGCAGTCAATGATGTTCCTTCACTTAAATGGACCTAACTTACTCATCTTAAGACCAAATAAGGCATATAATACCTTGTTGGAAAGCTTATTTAGAGGCCCTAAATTTGGTCTAGGGTTAGGTCAGGATTAATCAGGATAAATAGCAGTTTACAGCCGCACAAGCCAGAGAGACACGGAAATTAGACAACTTTTACAATCGTTGTTTTTGCTTTTACATTATTGAGCTAAATTGGGCTTAATTGCAAAATGTTGTTATTTTTCGGATTTTTCACTCATCTTGTCCTTGTTGCCTTACGAAGAGCAAAACTAGAGCTACAGATATCGGATTTTGGTGATCTTGCTGTCCCGAGAAACATAATGAAGAGACCTGCAATTTCTGGTTTCACGAGAATTGTCAAATTAGCCTAAAATTAATTCTGAATTGGGTCCCGAGTTCCCTAACGCGGAACAGTGTGTGATCCATGATGTTCCTTCACTTAAATGGGCCTAACTTACTCATCTTAAGCCCAATTAAGGCATATGATACCTTGTTGGAAAGCTTATTCAGAGGCCCTTAATTTGGTCTAGGGTTAGCTCAGGATTAATAAGCATAAATTGTAGTTTACAGCCGCACAAGCCAGAGAGAGAAGGAAATTAGACAACTTTTAAAATCTTTGTTTTTGCTTTTACATTATTGGGCTTAATTGCTAAACATTGTTAATTTTTGGATTTTCCACTCATCCTGACCTTGTTGCCTTGCGCAGAGCATAACTAGAGCTATAGATATCGGATTTTGGTGGTGTTTCTGTCCCTAGAAAGATAAGGAAGAAACCTACAATTTCAGGTTTCACAAGAATTGTCAAATTAGTCCAAAATCAAGGATTAATTGGAAGTACCTGGGATCTCATGGTGCGAATTAAATGGCCTAACTTACTCATCTTAAGTGTTCCTTCACTTAAATGTGCTACCTTGTTGGAAAATGATACCTTGTTGGAAAGCTTATTCAGAGGCCCTTAATTTGGTCTAGGGTTAGGTCAGGATTAATAAACATAAATAGAATTTTACAGCCGCACAAGCAAGAGAGAGAGGCGAAAATTAGACAACTTTTACAATCATTGTTTTTGCTTTTACATTATTGGGCTTAACTACTAAACATTGTTAATTTTCGGATTTTCACTCATCCTGACGTTGTTGCCTTGCGCAGAGCATAACTAGAGCTACAGATATCAGATTTTGGTGATCTTGCTGTCCCTAGAAAGATAAGGATGAGACCTACAAATTTCTAATTTCACAGGAATTGTCAAATTAGGCCAAAATCAAGGCTAAATTGGGTCCCGAGTTCTCTCGGCACGGATCGGTCGCGCGAGTCCATGATGTTCCTTCACATAAATGGGCCTAACTTACTCATCTTAAGCCCAATTAAGGCATATGATACCTTGTTGGAAAGCTTATTCAGAGGCCCTTAATTTGGTCTAGGGTTAGGTCAGGACTAATAAGCATAAATAGTAGTTTACCGCTGCACAAGCCAGAGAGAGGTGGAAATTAGACAACCTTTACAATCATTGTTTTTGCTTTTACATTATTTGGCTTAATTGCTAAACATTGTTAATTTTCGGATTTTTCACTCATCCTGACCTTGTTGCCTTGCGCAGAGCATAACTAGATCTACAAATATCGGATTTTTGTGATCATGCTATCCCTAGAAAGATAAGGAAGAGACCTACAATTTCAGGTGTCACAAGAATTGTCAAATGTTTCCAAAAATCAAGGCTAAATTGGGTCCCGAGTTCTCTGGCGCTGATAAGTGCGTAGTTCATGATGTTCCGTCACTTAAATGGGCCTAACTTACTCATCTTTAGCCCAATTAAGGCATATGATACCTTGTTGGAAAGCTTATTCATAGGCCCTTAATTTGGTCTAGGGTGAGGTCAGGATTAATAAGCATAAATAGCTGTTTACATCCGTAAAATCCAGAGATAGATGGTAATTAGACATCTTTTACAATCATTGTTTTTGATTTTGCATTATTGGGATTAATTGGGCTTAATTGCTAAACATTGTTAATTTTCGGATCTTTCACTCATCCCGACCTTGTTGCCTTTGCGCAGAGCATAACTAGAGCTACGAGATATCGGATTTTGGTGATCTTGATGTCCCTAGAAAGATAAGGAAGAGACCTACAATTTAAGGTTTCACGAGAATTGTCAAATTAGGCCAAAATCAAGGCTAATTTGGGTCCTAAGTTCTCTGCACGGATCATTGTGCAGTCCATGATGTTCCTTCACTTAAATGGGCCTAACTTACTCATCTTATGCCCAATTAAGGCATATGATACCTTGTTGGAAAGCTTATTCAGAGGCCCTTAATTTGGTCGAGGGTTAGGTCATGATTAATAAGCATAAATAGCAGTTTAAGATGGCACAAGATAGAGAGAGACGGAAATTAGACAACTTTTACAATCATTGTTTTTGCTTTTACATTATTGGGTTTAATTGGGCTTAACTACTAAACATTGTTAATTTTCGGATTTTCCACACATCCTGACCTTGTTGCCTTGTAGAGAGCATAACTAGAGCTACACATATTGGATTTTTGTGATCTTGTTGTCCCTAGAAAGATAAGGAAGAGACCTAAAATTTCAGGTTTCACAAGAATTGTCAAATTAGGCCAAAATCAAGGCTAAATTGGGTGCCGAGTTCCCTGGTGTGGATCACTGCACAGTCCATGATGTTCCTTCACTTAGATGGGCCAAACTTACTCATCTTAAGCTCAACTAAGGCATATGATACCTTGTTGGAAAGCTTATTCAGAGGCCCTGAATTTGGTCTAGGGTTAGGTCAGGATTAATAAGGATAAATTATAGTTTACAGCCGCACAAGCCAGAGAGAGATGGAAATAAGACAACTTTTACAATCATTGTTTTTGCTTTTAGATTATTGGGCTTAATTGGGCTTAATTGCTAAACATTGTTAGTTTTCGGATTTTTCCCTCATCTTGTCATTGTTGCCTTACGAAGAACAAAACTAGAGCTACAGATATCGGATTTTGGTGATCTTGTTGTCCCTAGAAACATAATGAAGAGACCTACAATTTCTGGTTTCACGAGAACTGTCAAATTAGCCTAAAATTAATTCTGAATTGGGTCCCGAGTTCCCTGGCGCGGATCAGGGCGTGATCCATGATGTTCCTTCACTTAAATGGGCCTAACTTACTTATCTTAAGCCCAATTAAGGCATATGATACCTTATTGGAAAGCTTATTCAGAGGCCCATAATTTGGTTAGGGTTAGGTCAGGATCAATAAGCATAAATTGCAATTTACAGCCGCACAAGCCAGACAGAGACAGAAATTAGACAACTTTTACAATCATTGTTTTTGCTTTTACATTATTGGACTAAGGGCTTAACTACTAAACATTGTTAATTTTCGGATTTTTCACTCATCCCGACGTTGTTGCCTTGCGAAGAGCATAACTAGAGCTACGGATATCGGATTTTGGTGATCTTGTTGTCCCTAGAAAGATAAGGATGAGACCTAAAATTTCTAGTTTCAATTGTCAAATTAGGCCAAAATCAAGGCTAAATTGGGTCCCGAGTTTCGGTGCGATCCATGGTGTTCCTTCACTTAAATGGGCCTAACTTACTCATCTTAAGCCCAATTAAGGCATATGTTACCTTGTTGGAAAGCTTATTCGGGCCCTTAATTTGGTCTAGGGTTAGGTGTGATTAATAACATAAATAGTAGTTTACAGCCAAAATCCAGAGAGAGATGGAAATTATACAAACCTTTACAATCATTGTTTTTTTTTTCTTTACATTATTGGGCTTAGGCTTAATTACTAAACATTGTTAATTTTCGGATTTTTCACTCTTCCCGACCTTGTTGCCTTGCGCAGAGCATAACTAGAGCTACGAATATCGGATTTTTGTGATCTTGTTGTCCTTAGAAAGATAAGGAAGAGGCCAACAATTTCAGGTTTCACAAGAATTGTCAAATTTTCCAAAATCAAGGCTAAATTGGGTCCCGAGTTCTCCGGCGCGGATCGATGCGTAGTCCATGATGTTCCTTCACTTAAATGGGCCTAACTTACTCATCTTAAGCCCAATTAAGGCATATGAAACCTTGTTGGAAAGCTTATTCATAGGCCATTAATTTGGTCTAGGGTTTGGTCAGGATTAATAAGCATAAATAGCAGTTTACATCCGCACAAGCTAGAGAGAGATGGAAATTAGACAACTTTTACAATCATTGTTTTTGCTTTTGCATTATTGGGATTAATTGCTTGCTAAACATTGTTAATTTTCGGATCTTTCACTCATCCCGACCTTGTTACCTTGCGCGAGCATAATTAGAGCTACGAGATATCGGATTTTGGTGATCTTGATGTCCCTAGAAAGATAAGGAAGAGACCTACAATTTAAGGTTTCACGAGAATTGTCAAATTAGGCCAAAATCAAGGCTAATTTGGGTCCTAAGTTCTCTTGGCACGGATCATTGTGCAGTCCATGATGTTCCTTCACTTAAATGGGCCTAACTTACTCATCTTAAGCCCAATTAAGGGATATGATACCTTGTTGGAAACCATATTCAGAGGCCCTTTATTTGGTCTAGGGTTAGGTCAGGATTAATAAGCATAAATAGCAGTTTACAGCCGCACGAGCCTGAGAGAGACGGAAATTAGACAATTTTTACAATCATTGTTTTTGCTTTTACATTATTGGGCTTAATTGGGCTTAATTGCTAAACATTGTTAATTTTCGGATTTTTCACTCATCCTGACATTGTTGCCTTGCACAGAGCATAACTTGAGCTACAGATATCGGATTTTGGTGATCCTGCTGTTCCTGGAAAGATAAGGAAAACACCTACAATTTCAGGTGTCAAAAAAATTGTCAAATTAGGCCAAAATCATGGCTACATTGGGTCCCGGGTTCACCGGCGCGGATCAGTGCACAGTCCATGATGTTCCTTCACTTAAATGGACCTAACTTACTCATCTTAAGCCCGATTAATGCATATGATACCTTGTTGGAAGCTTATTCAGAGGCACTTAATTTGGTCTAGGGTTAGGTCAGGATTAATAAGCCTAAATAGCAGTTTACAGCCGCACAAGCCAGAGAGAGACAGAAAATATACAACGTTTACAATCATTGTTTTTGCTTTTACCTTATTGGGCTAAATTGGGCTTAATTTCTAAACATTGTTAATTTTCTAATTTTTCACTCACATGTTGTCATTGTTGCCTTACGAAGAACAAAACTAGAGCTACAAATATCGGATTTTGGTGATCTTGTTGTCCCTAGAAAGATAATGAAGAGACCTACAATTTCTGGTTTCACGAAAGTTGTCAAATTAGCCTAAAATTAAGGCTAAATTGGGTCCCAAGTTCTCTGCGCGCGGATCAGTGCGCGGATCCATGATGTTCCTTCACTTAAATGGGCCTAACTTACTCATCTTAAGCCCAATTAAGGCATATGATACCTTGTTGGAAAGCTTATTCGAGAGGCCCATAATTTGGTCTAGGGTTAGGTTAGGATTAATAAACATAAATAGAATTTTACAGCCGCACAAGCCAGAGAGAGACGAAAATTAGGCAACTTTTACAATCATTTTTTTTGCTTTTACATTATTGGGCTTAATGGGCTTAATTCCTAAACATTGTTAATTTTCGGATTTTCACTCATCCCGACGTTGTTGCCTTGCGCAGAGACTAACTAGAGCTACGGATATCGGATTTTGGTGATCTTGCTGTCCCTAGAAAGATAAGGATGAGACCTACAAATTTCTAGTTTCACGAGATTGTCAAATTAGGCCAAAATCAAGGCTAAATTGGGTCCCAAGTTCTCTCGCACGGATCGGTCGCAGTCCATGGTGTTCCTTCACTTAAATGGGCCAAACTTACTCATCTTAAGCCCAATTAAGGCATATGATACCTTGTTGGAATGCTTATTCGAGAGGTCCTTAATTTGGTCTAGGGTTAGGTCGGGATTGATAAGCATAAATAGTAGTTTACAGCCGCAAAATCCAGAGAGAGATGGAAATTATACAACTTTAACAATCATTGTTTTTGCTTTTACATTATTGGGCTTAATTGTTAAACATTGTTAATTTTCGGATTTTTCACTCATCCCGACCTTGTTGCCTTGCGCGAGCATAACTAGAGCTACGAATATCGGATTTTGGTGATCTTGCTGTCCCTAGAAAGATAAGGAAGAGGCCAACAATTTCAGGTTTCACAAGAATTGTCAAATTAGTTTCCAAAATCAAGGCTAAATTGGGTCCCGAGTTCTTTGGCACGGATCGGTGCGTAGTCCATGATGTTCCTTCACTTAAATGGGTCTAAACTTACTCATCTTAAGCCCAATTAAGGCATATGAAACCTTGTTGGAAAGCTTATTCATAGGCCATTAATTTGGTCTAGGGTTAGGTCAGGATTAATAAGCAAAAATAGCAGTTTACATCCGCACAAGCTAGAGAGAGATGGAAATTAGACAACTTTTGCAATCATTGTTTTTGCTTTTGCATTATTGGGATTAATTGGGCTTAATTGTTAAACATTGTTAATTTTCGGATCTTTCACTCATCCCGACCTTGTTGCCTTGCGCAGAGCATAACTAGAGCTACAGATATCGGATTTTGGTGATCTTGATGTCTAGAAAGATAAGGAAGAGTCCTACAATTTCACAAGAATTGTCAAATTAGGCCAAAATGAAGGATAAATTTGGTCCCAAGTTCTCTGGCGCGGATCAGTGCACAGTCCATGATGTTCCTTCACTTAAATGGGCCTAACTTACTCATCTTAAGCCCAATTAAGGAATATGACACCTTGTTGAAAAGCTTATTCAGAGACCCTTAATGTGTTCAAGGGTTTGGTCTGGATTAATAAGCGTAAATAGCAGTTTACAGCCGACAAGATAGAGAGAGACTGAAATTAGAGAACTTTTACAATCATTGTTTTTGCTTTTACGTCATTGGCCTTAATTGGGCTTAATTGCTAAACATTGTTAATTTTCGGATTTTTCACTCATTCTGACATTGTTGCCTTTCGCAGAGCATAACTAGAGCTACAGATATCGGATTTTGGTGATCTTGATGTCCCTAGAAAGATAAGGAAGAGACCTACAATTTCATGTGTCACAAGAATTGTCAAATTAGGCCAAAATCAATGCTAAATTTGGTCCCGAGTTATCTTGAGATGAATCACCATGCAGATCCATGATGTTCCTTCACTTAAATGGGCCTAACTTACTCATCTTAAGCCCTATTAAGGCATATGATACCTTGTTGGAATGCTTATTCAGAGGCCCTAAATTTGGTATAAGGTTAGGTCTGGATTAATAAGCATAAATAATTATTTACATCTGCACAAGCCAGAGAGAGACGGAAATTAGACAACTTTTACATTCATTGTTTTTGCTTTTACATTATAGGATTAATTGCTAAGCATTGTTAATTTTCGGATTTTTCACTCATCTTGTGCTTGTTGCCGTGGGCAGAGCATAACTAGAGCTACAGATATCGGATTTTGGTGATCTTGTTGTCCCTAGAAACATAATGAAGAGACCTACAATTTCAAGTTTCAATAGAATTGTCAAATTAAGCCTAAAATTAATGCTAAATTGGGTCCCGAGTTCTCTGGGCGCGGATCACATCGTGATCCATGATGTTCCTTCACTTAAATGGGCCTAACTTACTCATCTTAAGCCCAATTAAGGCATATGATACCTTATTGGAAAGCTTATTCAGAGGCCCTTAATTTGGTTAGGGTTAGGTCATTATTAATAAACATAAATAGAATTTTACAGCCGCACAAGCCTAGAGAGAGGCGAAAATTAGGCAACTTTTACAATCATTGTTTTTGCTTTTACATTATTGGGCTTAATCTTAATTCTAAACATTGTTAATTTTCGGATTTTTCACTCATCCCTACCTTGTTGCCTTGCACAGAGGATAACTAGAGCTACGGATATCGGATTTTGGTGATCTTTCTGTCCCTAGAAAGATAAGGAAGAGACCTAAAATTTCTAGTTTCACGAGAATTGTCAAATTAGGCCAAAATCAAAGCTAAATTGGGTCCCGAGATCTCTCAGCACGGATCAAGCGCAGTCCATGGTGTTCCTTCACTTAAATGGACCAAACTTACTCATCTTAAGCCCAATTAAGGCATATGTTACCTTGTTGGAAAGCTTATTCAGAGGCCCTTAATTTTGTCTAGGGTTTGGTCAGGATTAATAAGCATAAAAAGAAGTTTACAGACGCAAAATCCAGAGAGAGATGGAAAATATACAACTTTTACAATCATTTTTTATTCTTTTACATTATTGGTCTTAATTCTTAATTCTAAACATTGTTAATTTTCGGATTTTTCACTCATACCGACCTTGTTGCCTTGCAGAGCATAACTAGAGCTACGAATATCGGATTTTTGTGATCTTGCTGGTCCTTAGAAAGATAAGGAAGAGACCAACAATTTCAGGTTTCACAAGAATTGTAAAATGTTGCCAAAATCAAGGCTAAATTGGGTCCCGAGTTCTATGGTACGGATCAGTGCGTAGTCCATGATGTTCCTTCACTTAAATGGGCCTAACTTACTCATCTAAAGCCCAATTAAGGCATATGAAACCTTGTTGGAAAGCTTATTCATAGGCCATTAATTTGGTCTAGGGTTAGGTCGGGATTAATAAGCAAAAATAGCAGTTTACATCCGCACAAACTAGAGAGAGATGGAAATTAGACAACTTTTGCAATCATTGTTTTTGATTTTGCATTATTGGGATTAACTGGGCTTAATTGCTAAACATTGTTAATTTTCGGATCTTTCACTCATCCCGACCTTGTTACCTTGCGCAGAGCATAATTAGAGCTACAGATATCGGATTTTGACGATCTTGATGTCCCTAGAAAGATAAGGAAGAGACCTACAATTTAAGGTTTCACGAGAATTGTCAAATTAGGCCAAAATCAAGGCTAATTTGGGTTCTAAGTTCTCTGGCACGGATCATTGTGCAGTCCATGATTTTCCTTCACTTAAATGGACCTAACTTACTCATCTTAAGCCCAATTAAGGCATATGAACCATGTTGAAAAGCTTATTCAGAGACCCTTAATTTGGTCAAGGGTTAGGTCAGGATTAATAAGCATAAATAGCGATTTACAGCCGCACAAGCCGTAGAGGGACAGAAATTAGACAACTTTTACAATCATTGTTTTTGCTTTTACATTATTGGGCTTAATTGGGCTTAATTGCTAAACATTGTTAATTTTCGGATTTTTCACACATCCTGACCTTGTTGCCTTGTGTAGAGCATAACTAGAGCTACAAATATCGGATTTTGGTGATCTTGCTGTCCCTAGAAAGATAAGGAAGAGACCTACAATTTCAGGTGTACGAGAATTGTCAAATTAGGCCAAAATCAAGGCTAAATTGGGTCCCGAGTTCTCTTGCGCGGATCAGTGCGCAGTCCATGATGTTCCTTCACTTAAATGGACCTAACTTACTCATCTTAAGACCAAATAAGGCATATAATACCTTGTTGGAAAACTTATTTAGAGGCCCTAAATTTGGTCTAGGGTTAGGTCAGGATTAATCAGGATAAATAGCAGTTTACAGCCGCACAAGCCAGAGAGACACGGAAATTAGACAACTTTTACAATCGTTGTTTTTGCTTTTACATTATTGGGCTAAATTGGGCTTAATTTCTAAACATTGTTAGTTTTCGGATTTTTCCCTCATCTTGTCATTGTTGCCTTACGAAGAACAAAACTAGAGCTACAGATATCGGATTTTGGTGATCTTGTTGTCCCTAGAAACATAATGAAGAGACCTACAATTTCTGGTTTCACGAAATGTCAAATTAGTATTAATTTTGGGTCTTTGCGGGAGGTGATCCATGATGTTCTTCACTTAAATGGGCTTTACTCATCTTAGCCCAATTAAGGCATATGATACCTTATTGGAAAGCTTATTCAGAGGCCCATAATTTGGTTAGGGTTAGGTCAGGATTAATAAACATAAATAGAATTTTACAGCCGCACAAGCCAGACAGAGGCAGAAATTAGGCAACTTTTACAATCATTGTTTTTGCTTTTACATTATTGGGCTTAACTACTAAACATTGTTAATTTTCGGATTTTCACTCATCCTGACGTTGTTGCCTTGCGCAGAGCATAACTAGAGCTACAGATATCGGATTTTGGTGATCTTGCTGTCCCTAGAAAGATAAGGATGAGACCTGAAATTTCTAGTTTCACAGGAATTGTCAAATTAGGCCAAAATCAAGGCTAAATTGGGTCCCGAGTTCTCTGGCACGGATCAGTGCGCAGTCCATGGTGTTCCTTCACTTAAATGGACCAAACTTACTCATCTTAAGCCCAATTAAGGCATATGTTACCCTGTTGGAAAGCTTATTCAGAGGCCCTTAATTTGGTCTAGGGTTATGTCAGGATTGATAAGCATAAATAGTAGTTTACAGCCGCAAAATCCAGAGAGAGATGGAAATTATACAACCTTTACAATCATTGTTTTTCTTTTACATTATTGGGCTTAACTTCTAAACATTGTTAATTTTCGGATTTTTCACTCATACTGACCTTGTTGCCTTGCGCAGAGCATAACTAGAGCTACGAATATCGGATTTTTGTGATCTTACGGTCCTTAGAAAGATAAGGAAGAGGCCAACAATTTCAGGTTTCACAAGAATTGTCAAATGTTTCCAAAATCAAGGCTAAATTGGGTCCCGAGTTCTCTGGCGCGGATCAGTGCGTAGTCCATGATGTTCCTTCACTTAAATGGGTCTAACTTACTCATCTTAAGCCCAATTAAGGCATATGAAACCTTGCTGGAAAGCTTATTCATAGGCCATTAATTTAGTCTAGGGTTAGGTCAGGATTAATAAGCAAAAATAGCAGTTTACATCCGCACAAGCTAGAGAGAGATGGAAATTAGACAACTTTTGCAATCATTGTTTTTGATTTTGCATTATTGGGATTAACTGGGCTTAATTGCTAAACATTGTTAATTTTCGGATCTTTCACTCATCCCGACCTTGTTACCTTGCGCAGAGCATAATTAGAGCTACAGATATCGGATTTTGACGATCTTGATGTCCCTAGAAAGATAAGGAAGAGACCTACAATTTAAGGTTTCACGAGAATTGTCAAATTAGGCCAAAATCAAGGCTAATTTGGGTTCTAAGTTCTCTGGCACGGATCATTGTGCAGTCCATGATTTTCCTTCACTTAAATGGACCTAACTTACTCATCTTAAGCCCAATTAAGGCATATGAACCATGTTGAAAAGCTTATTCAGAGACCCTTAATTTGGTCAAGGGTTAGGTCAGGATTAATAAGCATAAATAGCAGTTTACAGCCGCACAAGCCAGAGAGGGACAGAAATTAGACAACTTTTACAATCATTGTTTTTGCTTTTACATTATTGGGCTTAATTGGGCTTAATTGCTAAACATTGTCAATTTTCGGATTTTTCACACATCCTGACCTTGTTGCCTTGCGTAGAGCATAACTAGAGCTACAGATATCGGATTTTGGTGATCTTGCTGTCCATAGAAAGATAAGGAAGAGACCTACAATTTCAGGTGTACGAGAATTGTCAAATTAGGCCAAAATCAAGGCTAAATTGGGTCCCGAGTTATCTTGCGTGGATCAGTGCGCAGTCCATGATGTTCCTTCACTTAAATGGACCTAACTTACTCATCTTAAGCCCAATTAAGGCATATAATACCTTGTTGGAAAGCTTATTTAGAGGCCCTAAATTTGGTCTAGGGTTAGGTCAGGATTAATCAGGATAAATAGCAGTTTACAGCCGCACAAGCCAGAGAGAGACGGAAATTAGACAACTTTTACAATCGTTGTTTTTGCTTTTACATTATTGGGCTAAATTGGGCTTAATTTCTAAACATTGTTAGTTTTCGGATTTTTCCCTCATCTTGTCATTGTTGCCTTACGAAGAACAAAACTAGAGCTACAGATATCGGATTTTGGTGATCTTGTTGTCCCTAGAAACATAATGAAGAGACCTACAATTTCTGGTTTCACGAGAACTGTCAAATTAGCCTAAAATTAATTCTGAATTGGGTCCCGAGTTCCCTGGCGCGGATCAGTGCGTGATCCATGATGTTCCTTCACTTAAATGGGCCTAACTTACTCATCTTAAGCCCAATTAAGGCATATGATACCTTATTGGAAAGCTTATTCAGAGGCCCATAATTTGGTTAGGGTTAGGTCAGGATTAATAAACATAAATAGAATTTTACAGCCGCACAAGCCAGACAGAGGCAGAAATTAGGCAACTTTTACAATCATTGTTTTTGCTTTTACATTATTGGGCTTAACTACTAAACATTGTTAATTTTCGGATTTTCACTCATCCTGACGTTGTTGCCTTGCGCAGAGCATAACTAGAGCTACAGATATCGGATTTTGGTGATCTTGCTGTCCCTAGAAAGATAAGGATGAGACCTGAAATTTCAAATTTCACAAGAATTGTCAAATTAGGCCAAAATCAAGGCTAAATTGGGTCCCGAGTTCTCTGGCACGGATCAGTGCGCAATCCATGATGTTCCTTCACTTAAATGGACCTAACTTACTCATCTTAAGCCCAATTAAGGCATATGTTACACTGTTGGAAAGCTTATTCAGAGGCCCTTAATTTGGTCTAGGGTTATGTCAAGATTGATAAGCTTAAATAGCAGTTTACAGCCGCAAAATCCAGAGAGAGACGGAAATTATACAACTTTTACAATCATTGTTTTTCTTTAACATTATTGGGCTTAACTTCTAAACATTGTTAATTTTCGGATTTTTCACTCATACCGACCTTGTTGCCTTGCGCAGAGCACAACTAGAGCTACGGATATCGGATTTTTGTGATCTTGCGGTCCTTAGAAAGATAAGGAAGAGGCCTACAGTTTCAGTTTTCACAAGAATTTCCAAATTTTTCCAAAATCAAGGCTAAATTGGGTCCCGAGTTCTCTGGCGCGGATCAGTGCGTAGTCCATGATGTTCCTTCACTTAAATGGGCCTAACTTACTCCTCTTAAGCCCAATTAAGGCATATGAAACCTTACTGGAAAGCTTATTCAGAGGCCATTAATTTTGTCTAGGGTTAGGTCAGGATTAATAAGCATAAATAGCAGTTTATAGCCGCACAAGCCGGAGAGAGACGGAAATTAGACAACTTTTATAATCATTATTTTTGCTTTTACATTATTGGGCTTAACTGGGCTTAATTGCTAAACATTGTTAATTTTCGGATTTTTCACTCATCCTGACCTTGTTGCCTCGCGCAGACCATAACTAGAGCTACAGATATCGAATTTTGGTGATCTTGTTGTCCCTAGAAATATAAGGAAGAGACCTACAATTTCAGGTTTCAAAAGAATTGTCAAATTAGGCCAAAATCAAGGCTAAATTGGGTCCCGAGTTCTCTGGCGAGGATCAGTGCGCTGCCCATGATGTTCATTCAATTAAATGGGCCTAACTTACTCATCTTAAGCCCAATTAAGGCATATGATACCGTGTTGGAAAGCTTATTCAGAGGCCCTTAATTTGGTCTAGGGTTTAGGTCAGGATTAATAATCATAAATAGTAGTTTACAGACGTACAAGCCAGAGAGAGACGAAAATTAAACAACTTTTACAAACATTGTTTTTGCTTTTACATTATTGGGCTTAATTGCTAAACATTGTTAATTTTTGGATTTTTCACTCATCCTAACCTTGTTGCATTGCACAGAGCATAACTTGAGCTACAGATATCGGATTTTGGTGATCTTGCGGTCCCTAGAAAGATAAGGAAGAGGCCTACAATTTCAGGTGTCATAAGAATTGTCAAATTAGGCCAAAATCAAGGCTAAATTGGGTCCCGAGTTCTCTGGCACGGATTAGTGCGCAGTCCATGATGTTCCTTCACATAAATGGGCCTAACTTACTCATCTTAAGCCCATTTAAGGCATATGATACCTTGTTGGAAAGTTTATTCAGAGGCCCTTAATTTGGTATGGTGTTAGGTCAGGATTAATAAGCATAAATACCATGTTACAGCCGCACAAACTAGAGAGAGACGGAAATTAGACAACTTTTACAATCATTGTTTTTGCTTTTACATTATTGGGCTTAATTGGGCTTAATTGGTAAACATTGTTAATTTTCTGATTTTTCACTCATCCTGACCTTGTTACCTTGCGCAGAGCATAACTAGAGCTACAGATATCGGATTTTGGTGATCTTGCTGTCCCTAGAAAGATAAGGAAGAGACCTACAATTTCAGGTTTCACAAGAATTGTCAAAATAGGCCAAAATAAAGGCTAAATTGGGTCTCGATTTCTCTAGCACGGATCAGTGCGCTGTCCATGATGTTCATTCACTTAAATGGGCCTAACTTACTCATCTTAAGCCCAATTAAGGTATATGATACACTAGTGCAGAAAAAGGATTCCATATCGGTTATTTTTGGCTTTTCACATCGGTTTTCAAACTGATGTTGAAAAGACCGATGTGGTTTATTGCCACTTTTCTCATCGGTTTTAAAACCGATGTTTAAAGTACATTTTTAACAGCGGTTTTTACTTTAACCGATGTGGAAAGTTCATTTGTCAATTGGTAACCTATTAGAAATATCACTTTCCACTTCGGTTTTCTTTAAAACCGATGTGGTAATTAGACTTTACACATCGGTTTTCATAAAACCGATGTGAAAATTTCAATTTACACATCGGTTTTCAGGAAAACCGATGTGTAAATTCTAATTTTTTAAAAAAAAAACTATTTTTTACATTTCTATCATTCCTTTCTTCTGTTTCAGTAATGCAGATCAATACCAGAATAACATACACTAAATATTCTCAACACGATCACTTTTGTACAACAAAAACACACTAAATTAATATATACTGAATTTATTACGAACAATACATATGTACGTTCAATTACATTCAGACAACAAAGATAATTAGAAACCAAAAAGCTACATGATATATATAGATTTCATATCAAAATACATATGATCAGTCAAAAGTACACTATAGCTAGTACATGGTAAGTTTTTAAACTAACTACATATATACAAACTATGGTTGGTACACTTCAAGAAAGAAAGTTGCCCAACGCCTCCTTATGTTGTTGATGTCGGAATCAGATAATGGAGTTGGATTGTTAAATATCGGCAAGTTTAATTGGACAAAAGATTATATCTTTTAAGTAATAAACTAACATAAAACATATAACGAATCTATAACTATTACTTCTAATTGTTATCAATTAACATTTACCTCGTGCCATCTTTCAGTGATCCTGGAGGAGATAATTTCCAACATCCACTTCATCACATAGTATCCACATTCCCATGATCCACGTTGTATAAGTTACTACGTACAAATGAAACCCAATTAGAATATGAGGAATTAAATAAAAATCAATAATTATACCCACTGCATTTGATGCATTTGAACTAATAAATATCTTACGCTAGGAATAATCCATCTGATAGCCCGACGCCTTTCACCACACAACATGTGGTTTGCATTAATAGAACTATCAAGACAAAATTAACATTAATTAAAGTATATCTAATAGATTTCAGATAATTAAAACAACTGCATTACTGATTATAAAGTATTTTAATGCTTACGTTTCGATGATCGTCTTTAGTTCATTCGCCGGCTTATTTCCAATTGAGCAGAAGAAGACCACGACGTTCATCCTAGGGTACAAGATCAACAGTTGCCAATGCTGGCTGTATTTGCGGAACAATTAGTGACTAAGTGATCAGCCTCTGGCTCATCTAGTTTTATGGCTAGTATGACCAGGGTTTTGTGCTAATTATATCTCACTTTCACCCAAATTAGACTTAATTGTCCTTAAGAAACATTTTGAGTCCCTTAAGTAGTTTTAGGTTAATTTAGCCGGTTTTGAGTCAAATAAAGCTCTTACTGCTGTTTCATGTTTTCAGGCTAACAAGAAGAGCAAGAAGGGAAGTGCATCTGAAGCAGAGGCCATCACGCCCAGGCCGTGACACTGGTCACGGCCGTGATGAGAAGATCATGAAAGTCAGAAAGCATCACGACCCAGCCGTGATACACATCACGGGCGTGATGAGAGAGCCCAGGAAGTCAGAAGCGATCACGGCCTAGCCGTGATGGAGGTCACGGCCGTGACAGAACAGAACCCAAAAGTCAGAAAGGGTCACGGCCTGCCCGTGATAAGCATCACGGTCGTGACGGACCAGAATGTGAAAGGACACCCTTGGCAGAAGCGGTCACGACCTGGCCGTGACAGCCATCACGGCCGTGAACCGCGGCCCTCTTATAAAAACAGAAAGGCAGCAGACAGAAAAGGATCCAGTTTTTCACTGTTTACATTAGACTTTTGAGTTTTTCCTTCTGCTTGTAATGGAGAACTGATTTCCCAAGATTAATCTCATCAGAATCGATTTCCACTACACTTGAGGTTTTGTAATTCCTGTTTTCATTTCTCTTCCCTTTTCAACACTATGCTATGTATTTCTGTTTGTTTAATTCAGGAGTGTATAGTGTTGTGTTGATTTATTTCGGTGATGCTATGTTCCTATATCGAATCGCGTTTGTTTAATTCGCGTGTGTTCGTTCATGTTCGTTTAGTTCATGAGGGCTTAACCCCGTTTGTTTAATTCGGGAATAGGAACATATATCTCGTAGTAGCAATTTCGTTTGTTAATTGTTGCTACAACCGAAAGGGGAGTAGAATCTGCTTAGGGCTTGGAATTTACATAACCGATGATAGTGGGAAATCGAGAACAGTAGGTTAATCGTCTTTAGTTATTTGATAATCTTTTAAACTGCTCTGTTTTCATTGCTCTGTTTATGCTTTGTTTTCAACTTGAATTTCAATCCAACCCCCCCCCCCCCCCCCCTCCAAAAAAAAAAACTGATTTTTGTGATAAATAACAACCCAAGAGTCCTTGTGAGACGACATCCGAGTTGTCGCTTCCTAAACTACATTTTTAAAAACCTGCTCGCTTTTTGGCGCGTGCGCGATAGCGCGAACAAAAATTGGCGCCGCTGCCGGGGACTCTTGTTTGTTATTTTTCGCATTTTTTTTCCTTTCCTTTATTTTTGTTTTTGTTTTGAATTAGTCTGGCTACTAGGTCTACTTGCCCTGAATTGTGTGATTTTGATCCTGAAATCGAAAGAACACTGCACACACGCCGTAGAGCAATTCGGGCTAGCACTAGTGGTGATTCTAATTTTGAAACTGCTTTTGATAATATGGGTGACCAAAGGACATTAAGACAGCTTGCTGCCCCTGATGTTAATTATAACGGATTATGTATTGAATATGTTGGTGCTGTTATTCCCTTTGAATTGAAATCTGGTCTAATCCATTTGTTACCAAGGTTCAGTGGTCTTGCAGATGAGGATCCCCACAAGCATCTGAAGGAATTTCAGGTTGTCTGCTCCACACCCTTGAGACCAGAGGGAGTAACTGAAGATCACATCAAGCTGAGAGCCTTCCCGTTTTCACTACAGGGCGCTGTAAAGGATTGGCTGCTCTATCTTGATCCAAACTCTATTACCACCTGGAACGATTTGAAGAAGGTTTTTTTAGAGAGATATTTTCCTGCCTCCAGAGCTGCATCAATCAGGAAGGAAATATGTGGCATCAGGCAAGGAAATGAGTCATTAGCTGAATATTGGGAGAGATTCAAGCAGTTGGTATCCAGTTGCCCTCAGCATCAGATTTCCGAGCAGCTTCTTATCCAGTATTTTTATGAGGGGTTACTACCGATGGATAGAAATATTTTGGATGCTACTAGTGGGGGAGCACTTATTGATAAGACTCCAGCTGCTGCTAGGCAGTTAATTGAAAATATGTCACTGAACTCCCAGCAGTTTACAACCAGGAGAAATTCTGTTGAAACAAGGGGTGTGCATGAGGTCCATAGCTCTTCTTCCAACCAGGCCCTTGAGAATAGAATGGATGAACTCACTTCTTTGGTGAAGCAATTGGCAATGGATAAGGTTCAGCCTGCAAGGTTGTGTGGCATGTGCAGTTCTCCTGAGCACCCGTATGAAGCATGCCCCATTCTGAAGGAAGGATCAGTTACTGATTTGCCTCAAGCTTACGCAGTCCATCCTTACAATCAAGGCAACAGTCAGAACCGGTACAACATTCCAGACCTCTCCACAAATAAGTATCATCCCAACTGGAGGAATCATCCTAATCTTCGGTATGGGAACTCATCCCAACAACAACCGATGGCACCACAGAATCCCCCGCAAGTGACCACTTCTGTACCTTCCGGACCTTCACTAGAGGACATGTTCAAGCAGATGACTTCACAAATGACTGCACAAATGACTACACTTTTCCAGCAGCAAGTTGGACAGTTCCAGGCCTCACAGGCGCTTTCAAAGAATAACCGATGCTAGCATTCACGATTTACAGACACAGGTGGACAGCTTGCCACATCCATAAATAACATACAGCAAGCTCAAGGATCAAGTCAACTACCTGCGCAGACAGTGATGAATCCCAATGCCTCCAATCCTAATGTGAGTGCCATTTATCTGAGATCTGGAAAAGTTATTGAGGCAGCCTCTGAAAAAGATCAAGAAACTATTGAGGTAACTCCTGAGCCTTCTGTTACTGTTGAAGCTGAGAAAGTGTACATACCACCGATCCCCTTCCCACAAAGAGTGCAAAAAAATAAGAAGATTGGTGGGGAAGACAAGGAGAGGGAAATTTTAGATGTGTTCAGAAAGGTGGCGGTGAATATTCCACTTCTGGATGTGATCAAGCAGGTGCCCAAGTATGCTAAATTTCTGAAGGATCTATGCACCCACAAGAGAAGGTTGCAGAGTAATGAGAGAGTTAATTTGGGAAGAAATGTTTCGGCCCTGATTCAGCCTAAGCCTGGACTTGAAAGGGTTACTGTTTCAGCCCCCACTCAGGCACTACCACAGAAGTGCAAGGATCCAGGCACTTTTGCTATTCCATGCACTATTGGGGACAGAAAATTTGAAAATTGCATGTTGGATTTGGGAGCCTCCATAAATGTCATGCCCACCTCTGTTTTCAATAACCTTGATCTTGGTCCCTTGCAGTATACAGGTCTCACTATCCAGTTGGCCAACATGACCAGTGCCCGACCCATGGGAATGGTAGAAGATGTGCTGGTACAAGTTGATGAGTTGATTTTCCCTGCTGACTTCTACATCCTGGACATGTCAGGGGAAACAAATTCCAGTAGATCCCCAATCATCCTGGGCAGACCGTTCATGAAGACGGCAAAGACAAAAATTGATGTTGATGATGGGACAATGTCCATGGAGTTTGGAGATATTGTGGCAAAGTTTAACATCTTTGATGCTATGAAACATCCATTGGAAGAGCACTCTGTTTTCCAATTAGAGTTGCTCTCTGACATTATTGATGACACCCATGAGGACCTTGTTTCTGATTTTCCTTTTATTTCTGGCTTTGATGATATATATTCATGTACTGACTGTACTGACACTAACCCGTGTGCTGTTTGTGCTGAGTTTCTTGATTCAACTTTGCAGGGTGATAGTGTAAGTGAAGCTGTAAGTACAGCTGAAGTCCTTGACCTCAAGGCTGCTCCAAATGTACCATCCAGTGAGCAGCCACCCTCCTTAGAGCTCAAGCCACTTCCTGGGAATTTGAAGTATGCTTACTTGGATGCGAATGAAAAACTTCCAGTCATCATTTCCTCCCGTCTTGACTCTGACCAGGAAGCCAAGCTCTTGGAAGTTCTGAAGAAACACAAGAAAGCGATTGGGTGGACCTTGGCTGACATCCCAGGAATTAGCCCCTCCAGATGTATGCATAGAATTCTGTTGGAGGATGGGGCTAAACCAGTTAGGCAGCCCCAAAGGCGGCTCAATCCATTGATTCTAGATGTTGTGAAGAAGGAGGTGACTAAACTTCTGCATGCGGGTATTATATACCCCATCTCTGATAGTACTTGGGTAAGTCCAGTGCAAGTTGTACCCAAGAAGTCCGGCCTCACAGTGGTAAGAAATGATAATAATGAGCTTGTACCCACTAGAGTCCAGAATAGTCAAGTAGTCTGTATTGATTATAGGAAGTTGAACCAGGCCACCAGAAAGGATCACTTTCCTTTGCCGTTCATCGATCAGATGCTCGAACGGCTGGCTGGTAAATCTCATTACTGTTTTCTTGATGGCTTTTCCGGTTACTTCCAGATCCATATTGCACCAGAGGATCAGGAAAAGACCACTTTCACGTGCCCCTTCGGTACGTTTGCCTATAGGAGGATGCCATTTGGCCTTTGTAATGCTCCTGGCACTTTCCAAAGATGCATGCTTAGCATTTTTACTGAATTTATTGAAAATTGCATGGAAGTGTTTATGGATGATTTCACTATATATGGCTCCTCATTTGATGCATGTTTGCATAGTCTGAGTTTGATTCTAGAAAGATACATTGAGACTGATCTGGTTTTGAACTATGAAAAATGTCACTTTATGGTAGAACAGGGGATTGTTTTGGGTCATGTTATTTCTAAAGAGGGTATTTTAGTAGATCCTGCAAAAATTGATGTGATTTCATCATTGCCTTACCCATCTTGCGTTCGCGAGATCCGTTCTTTTCTTGGCCATGCAGGTTTCTACAGGCGCTTTATTAAGGACTTCAGCAAGATAGCCCTTCCTTTGTCTAAATTGCTGAAGAATGATGCCATGTTTCACTTTGATGACAACTGCAAGAAAGCATTTGACTACCTGAAAAGGGCATTGACCTCTACCCCCATCATCCAGCCACCTGACTGGACCCTCCCTTTTGAGCTCATGTGTGATGCTTCTAATTATGCTGTGGGAGCGGTCCTGGCACAAAGGGTGGGCAAGGCTGCCCATGTCATTCATTATGCTTCTAGGACTTTAGATGCTGCACAATCTAATTACACCACCACTGAAAAGGAACTTCTAGCTGTTTTTTTTGCACTTGATAAATTTAGGTCATATTTGCTAGGTTCCAAGGTTATTGTTTTTACTGACCATGCAGCTCTGAAGTACCTGTTGAAGAAACCTGAAGCGAAGCCGCGATTGATTCGGTGGATGCTATTGCTCCAAGAATTCAATGTGGAGATAAAAGACAAGAGTGGAGCTGAAAATTTAGTAGCTGATCACTTGAGCCGAATAGCAAGGGATGAGGATCCTTCTCCCATCCATGATGACTTTCCGGATGAACAGCTTCTACATCTGCATGGGGAAACTCCTTGGTTTGCTGACATAGTTAACTATCTTGTTGTTGGTGCTTTTCCTGCAGGTGCAAGTATATCCAAGATCCACAAACTTAAGAGTGATTGCAAGTACTATGTTTGGGATGATCCGTACCTCTGGAAGTTTTGCAGTGATCAGGTAATTCGGAGGTGTGTCCCCGACCATGAGATCGAGTCCATCTTGAACTTTTCTCATGCCTCTCAAGTAGGGGGACACTTTGGGCCACAGAGGATGGCAAGAAAAGTCCTAGATTCTGGGTTCTACTGGCCCACCATTTTTAGAGATGCCTATGAGGTCTACAGGAGTTGTAAGGAGTGTCAAACAAAGAGCCCCCTGCCATCACTCGTAGGAGTGAGATGCCTCAACAGCCCATGCTTTTCTGTGAAGTATTTGATGTGTGGGGAATCAACTTTATGGGTCCTTTCCCTGCATCTTTTGGTTTTTTATACATTCTTTTGGCTGTTGACTATGTTTCAAAGTGGGTGGAAGCTATCCCCACTAGGACTAACGATGCTAAAGTTGTTTCAACATTTGTTAGGTCCAATATTTTTTGCAGGTTTGGCATACCTCGGGCTATCATCAGTGACCAGGGCACTCACTTCTGCAACCACACCATGGAAGCTCTACTCCAGAAGTATGGAGTTGTGCATAGAGTCTCCACTGCTTACCATCCCCAGACCAATGGCCAAGCTGAGATATCAAACAGGGAGATCAAGCAGATCTTAGAGAAAATGGTGCAGTCGAATAGAAAGGACTGGAGCCGCCGTCTAGAAGACGCACTGTGGGCTCAGAGGACCGCTTTCAAGACGCCAATAGGGATGTCCCCCTTTAGGCTTGTATTTGGCAAGGCATGTCATCTCCCTTTGGAAGTTGAGCACCGTGCATATTGGGCAGTCAAGTGCTGTAACTTGGAAATGGAAAATGCTGGTATTGAAAGGAAACTCCAGTTGCAGCAGCTTGAGGAGCTTAGGCTAGAAGCCTATGAAAGCTCCCGAATTTATAAGGAGAAAACAAAACATTTTCATGATAGGATGATTGCTAGGAAAGAATTTTCTGTGGGCCTGCAGGTTTTACTGTTTAACTCCCGCCTGAAAATGATGACTGGGAAACTTAGGTCCAAGTGGATTGGCCCATTTGTTGTTACTAATGTATGGTGCAGTAGAGATTAAAGATGCAGGTAGCAACAAGTCCTTCAAGGTTAACGGGCAGAGGCTGAAGCCATTCCATGGTGTGGCTGCTGGTGTTCCTGACGATGCTACTGTTGAGGAGCTCTCCTTGGAAGCTCCCACATACACTGTCACTTGATCAGGGAGCACCCTTTCCTTTCCCTCACTCTGATTTTATTGTTATGTTGTTTCATTGGGGACAATGTATATTTTAAGTATGGGGGAGGGAATAAATTGTAGCTTTGTTTTGTGTTTGGTTGGTCTTGTTTTTCTTTTAGCTCTTGAATAAATTGTGTGAGTCTTTGGTCGGTGAGCTTGATTGGGTTTGATTGAATTTTGCATAGATGGATTGCATGTTATTTGTTGAACATTGATGTTTCCCCCTAGGTTGAAAATTTTTTTTGAACAGCGTTCCCCATGAAAAAATTTTGAAAACTGAACTTGGAGATATTTTGTTATGATGGCATGATTTATGATAAGTTTGGGGTGAAGGGATGCACACTAGGGAGAGAATCTCTGTCAAACAATTTGCAAAAAATGTCCAGGTGAGGATTTGAGCCTCCAACATGTTCTTTTCAACTGTGTGAATCACTTTTTGAGTTGCACTTTCCCGAATTTGATTGAATCTCTTGGTGGTTTGCATGTTTATGTGTTTGCTTCAAATGATTTAGGCATTTTCTTTGTAAATAACCACTCGGCCTAAAAAGAACCAATTCCTAATGCATGTTCCTTTGTTAGCCCCATTGAGCCAGATTAGCCTGTTAATTCTTGATGACCTGATGTTATGAGCCTAAAATCTGGAAAAACCATGTTAACCCGATCTTAGGATTAGGAGAGCATGGATCCTTATCAAGAGAATGGTTGCAAGAAACTAAGTTTGGGGTGGCTACAAGGATGTGACATGTCATTTTGGGATTGATAGAAAAGAAAAAAAATAATAAAAAGGTTGGAGCCAAAGGGCAAGAAAAAAATATATAAAAAAAGGGCTATTTGAATAAAAAGGCTGTAGCCACCAAAAGCATAAGGAAAAATGAAAAAAAGGAACTTGAGTGGAAATTCAATGTATAAAATTGTTTCATGCTCTCTTAGTTCCTAGGGACTTAAGCCCAGTACCTTTGTAAATCCTACCCTTAGCCAGGCCCCATTACAACCTGAAAAGACCTTTTGATGTTGCAGGCATGTTTTCTGTGGGAATCATTTGGAGATGAAAATCAAATTTATGGGAAGTGTTTCTGAAAGGTGAATTGAGTGAAATGTTGTTAGCCTAGACAAACTGAGCGATTGAGTGAAACACTAAATGCCCTTGTGAGGAAGGCGATTGTTTGAATTTGGTGATCTCCCTCTTGTGTGTAACTTGGATCCCTTGCTTAGAATAATGATTGTTTGAATGATGAAATTCTCAAATGTTTAGAGTGAATGCATGTGGGGGCTGCTTTGTTTGAAAGGGGGGGGGGGGGGGGAGATTGAATAAAAAATTATTTTGATTAATTGCTTTAAATTTTTGCAAAGTTAGGTTGAATCCTTTGAGCTTACCATGTCTTGAGTCTTTTCGAGTTTTTGAGTTTTAGTTTTCTTGGGGACAAGAAAGGTTTAAGTTTGGGGTATTTTGATCAGCCTCTGGCTCATCTAGTTTTATGGCTAGTATGACCTGGGTTTTGTGCTAATTATATCTCACTTTCACCCAAATTAGACTTAATTGTCCTTAAGAAACATTTTGAGTCCTTTAAGTAGTTTTAGGTTAATTTAGCCGGTTTTGAGTCAAATAAAGCTCTTACTGCTGTTTCATGTTTTCAGGCTAACAAGAAGAGCAAGAAGGGAAGTGCATCTGAAGCAGAGGCCATCACGCCCAGGCCGTGACACTGGTCACGGCCGTGATGAGAAGATCATGAAAGTCAGAAAGCATCACGACCCAGCCGTGATACACATCACGGGCGTGATGAGAGAGCCTAGGAAGTCAGAAGCGATCACGGCCTAGCCGTGATGGAGGTCACGGCCGTGACAGAACAGAACCCAAAAGTCAGAAAGGGTCACGGCCTGCCCGTGATAAGCATCACGGCCGTGACGGACCAGAATGTGAAAGGACACCCTTGGCAGAAGCGGTCACGGCCTGGCCGTGACAGCCATCACGGCCGTGAACCGCGGCCCTCTTATAAAAACAGAAACACAGCATACAGAAAAGGATCCAGTTTTTCACTGTTTACATTAGACTTTTGAGTTTTTCCTTCTGCTTGTAATGGAGAACTGATTTCCCAAGATTAATCTACTGTAATCGATTTCCACTACACTTGAGGTTTTGTAATTCCTGTTTTCATTTCTCTTCCCTTTTCAACACTATGCTATGTATTTCTGTTTGTTTAATTCAGGAGTGTATAGTGTTGTGTTGATTTATTTCGGTGATGCTATGTTCCTATATCGAATCGCGTTTGTTTAATTCGCGTGTGTTCGTTCATGTTCGTTTAGTTCATGAGGGCTTAACCCCGTTTGTTTAATTCGGGAATAGGAACATATATCTCGTAGTAGCAATTTCGTTTGTTAATTGTTGCTACAACCGAAAGGGGAGTAGAATCTGCTTAGGGCTTGGAATTTACATAACCGATGATAGTGGGAAATCGAGAACAGTAGGTTAATCGTCTTTAGTTATTTGATAATCTTTTAAACTGCTCTGTTTTCATTGCTCTGTTTATGCTTTGTTTTCAACTTGAATTTCAATCCAACCCCCCCCCCCCCCCCTCCCCCCCCAAAAAAAACTGATTTTTGTGATAAATAACAACCCAAGAGTCCTTGTGAGACGACATCCGAGTTGTCGCTTCCTAAACTACATTTTTAAAAACCCGCTCGCTTTTTGGCACGTGCGCGACAGCGCGAACACTAAGTCATATATAGTTATAATTAAATAACCGGTACTTACTTATTGAGATAAGGCACAAGGTAGAATTGATGATCGTCTCGGGCAAGTCTATCACTTATGGTGGTGACCGTGTCTTCTGATGCTAGGAGAACATCACCCTGAATGTACATGGGGTCAACGAACCCATAAAGGGCGAGGTTACCCTGATCAACTAACATACGATGCAGATACCTAGTATATTGAAAAAACATGTTAATTATCATAGTATTTAAAAATTAATTACTTAACTTATAAATAAAATGTACTTACGTGCACCATAACGATAGGTGTGCAGAACTAGCCATTTCTTTATTGAGTACAATCTCCATAAGTTCCTTCTTTGGGATATACAGTTTATCACCTGGACTGGCATCATGCTCCAACCTTACCAAAGCTGCGTCATTCTCCATGGTGACAACCTGTATAGGCAGAAGTTTAAAAACATCACCAGGTGCCCCTTTGTCGATCCCCTAAACAACAAAGATATATATTAGTAATCACAGATAAGTTATTTCATTCGTAATTAAATAAATGGTCAAATGAATTCCTTGGCAGGAGCAGACATCTCTGGTCTTCCTAGATCCGACCTTTTAGGCAGAATATCATTTCCAACATCCTATAAAGAATAAAAATAAAGCATTATCTTTAAACAATAATAAATAATTTCAACTATGAATATAGAAAAACACAACTAACTGAATACCTCAGATGCAACAAGAAAGCTGACCAGTCTTCTTAGACAGAGGATGAAGTTACCGGGGGCCTTACCCACTGTTTGAACCTCCTCCATGGGCACAGGGACTCGAGCATCAGCATCTCGAATAATCTCAACAACGACCCTCACCTGATCAACCGGTAATAAACGATGGTGTATGGTATTACCTAAGTTATTATGTGCCCTCCCCAATGCCACTAAGCGACGATCATGATGATCATCAACATACAGCTCACACCTATCAGGGTCGTCATCATCATCACCATCATCATCATTTTCAGGCTGATGAGGAGGATCACATAAGCCTTTAGTGCTCACATGGACAGAGGGTTGGACACTGGCTGTCATCTGCTGGGACATAGAAGTCAATATTGCCATCTGCTGGGCAAACTGCTCGGCCATCTCCTGTCTAAGCTCAACTGCAATCTCCAGTTTTAGCCGTGCTCTATCTGCATCAACATCCCTGTGGCATTGGTGTGAAGATGAACCATGGTATTGGCTAATGCCGATGCCCCATCCAACACCAATGACACGACCCGGGTGGTCTGGTTTACCGATGGCAGCAGCTAAGATATCATCGTGTCCTCTAGGAACAAAGGTTCCTTGGGTTACCTGCTCGTCCAAGGCATCCTATCACATATAAAATATCAGGTCACATTACATTTCGGTAACAATCTTAAAATGACAATTACAATTCAAACTATACTTACAATCTTCTCAGCTACTTGGCGGGCCTCCTCAGATGTATATTGTCCCGTTTTTCTTTGTCGGGCCCTCTTCCATTTACGATGGCGTGGGGGTGGGGGTGGATCAACAACCTCTGGATGATTTTCAGCGTTAGGATCCGCCTGAGATGCTGCTTCCTGACGTGCTTTCTTGTCCTCTTCCACCATTATCTGACCAAGCTTTTTATATCCCCCACGAGACATGACATGGGGGTAGACATTCTTGCTTTGGTTTTCCTGCCCCTTTTTACTCTTCTCCTGTTATAAATAGAAGACAATTAAATTACATAAGTAAATAAAATTAATGAAATTACATAAATTTAGAGACAAATCAAATAAGTTAACCTGAAAGCCGGGATCATGTTGGCTCTGAACAAAGCGATCCCACGTCGCCTGGTCAAGAAACGGGTACACCTCAAGTGGGTTCTTTTCACATGTTGGATTGAATACATAGTACCTGCCCAGGTCGACCTTAAAAGCCCTCCAACGCTCACCAGCATACTTTTTCAAACGCTTCTTCATATCTGTCGTATCAGGTATGTCAAAGGTGAGCTACATTAACACCAAAAGAATCAATGAATTACTGTATGATATTAGTAAGATTAAAATAAAGTAGATACAGACAAACACAGGACGTAAAAGTATAGATACCAGAATACTCTCCCATATCTGATCCTTCACGTCCGCCGGTACATCTTTCCAATTATCAATGAGTATACTAGGCCTGCTACTAGCAAGGGTCGCCACAAAACTGTTAAACTGGTCTGCCATTGGCCCAATAGGATTGAGGTTATTATCAAAGTCTATTCTTATCCTTTGATTTGAACCACGGTTGGCAGTCAAATTCCTCATTCGTGTGGAACGTCTACCCTTTCTACCCGTAGACGGGGTCTCCGACCCGCTGCATGAAGGAGGGATAACCTCAGGATCAGCCATATATACCTGTTTAAACAAAAAAAACTTGTTAGTATGTCAGGATAAATATCAAATATAACTTATAAATATCGATCAACTTACAAAAACATAACTTATAAATATCAACGTAAACATATAATATGCCTTTAAACATAACTCAAACTAAACTTACTTTGTGGTCAATTAGTAAAGTTCTCCCATAACCCTTCTTGGTGATCATTACGAGTAGCATGTACATCATCCACTTCATTTTCCTCATTGAAATTAGGCACTCGTGTTGAGAAAGAAGGAGTATCAGAAATATCAAGAGTTGAATCTTGATTTCCCTCACTACCATTATACATGTTTTTCCCTGGAGAACCACTGACCACCTTTTGTTAGAAGGATCACGGATATAAAACACTTGTTTTTCTTGGGATTCCATGATGAAAGGCTCTTCTTTATTACCTACCTTATTAAGGTCCACCAATTTGAATCCTAACTCATCGGTTTGCACACCATTGTTACAGTCGACGCACTGACATTTAAAAATAGGTACTCTAAACTTCGTGTAATCAACCTCCCATATCTCTTCAATGATTCCAAAGTATGAAACGGATGCCATAACAGGGTTTTTATCTTTCGAACTAGAGAAATGCATGGACTCAGCGACGACCATAACCCCACTATTTTGCATAGTACTTTGTCATCCTGGGACTTTGTATAGAATAAAAACTTATTGATATCGTACCCACTCCAGCATATGACATCAAATTTAGGCCCCTGTGCTAGCCATTTTAATGTATCAGAAGCAATACCATCCTTTGTAATTTTTTCTTTAAACCAGTTAAAGAAAGTCTTGTTATGCTTGTTCAAACACCATTTTTCATTCATTCTAGGGTAAGTTTCATTGATGATGCTTTTGTGCTCACATAAGTATGGTTCAACCTCATCAGTGTTATTCAATATATACAAATGTGCTTGAAGCACTTCCTCCCGATCCATGCTCTTAACAGTGATACCTCGTGTACCCTTACCATCATATCTTCCTTCGTGACGAGACTTCGGAAGCCCTACAGGTTCCGCTTCTGACATGTAATATGTACAAAACTCAATAGCTTCTTCTGCAACATACCTTTCAACAATAGATGCTTCGGGATGGTGTGGATTCTTCATATATCCTTTCAAGATCTTCATGTATCGCTCAACCGGGTACATCCACCTTAAATAAACGGGGCCGC
The DNA here is from genome assembly GCA_030762895.1 of Sophora flavescens. Classification (NCBI taxonomy): domain Eukaryota; kingdom Viridiplantae; phylum Streptophyta; class Magnoliopsida; order Fabales; family Fabaceae; genus Sophora; species Sophora flavescens. The sequence continues at coordinate 5,771,971 of JAUPTC010000013.1, forward strand.
ACAATCTAATCTCCCTCACTAGATGAACAATCAAATGAACCATGATGTCAAAAAATGAAGGTGGAAAATACATCTCCAATTGGCACAAGATAATGGCTGCCTCATTTTCCAAGTCATCCAACTTTTTAGTGTCAATGACCTTGCTACATATAGCATTGAAGAATAAGCATAACCTAGTAATGGCATGTCTGACTTTTTTAGGCAATATGTCACGAATGGCCACCGGTAGTAGTTGTTGCATCAAGACATGACAATCATGAGTCTTTAAGCCAACTAATTTGAGATCTTTCATTGAGACAAGTCTTTTGATATTTGAAGAGTAACCCTGTGGCACTTTGACTCCCCGTAGACATTCACAGAAACTTCTTTTCTCTTTTTTTGATAAAGTATGACATGCTGGGGGCAAATAAGTCTTCTTATCCCCCACTTTATGTGGAGCTAACTGCTCTCGTATACCCATCGCTACTAGATCCAGACGAGCATTCACACCATCCTTTGTCTTGCCTTGAATGTTGAGAAGCGTTCCATTAAACTGTCACACACATTTTTCTCCACATGCATCAGATCAATACAATGTCTTACATCAAGCTTGCACCAGTATGGAAGATCAAAGAAGATCGACCTCTTCTTCCATATTTTCTTCTCGGTAGCCTTCTTCTAGGTCTTCCCATAGACAACATTAGTGTTGTTCACCCTTTCATAAACTTGCTCTCCAGTCAAGGCCACCGGAGCAATTTCATTCTCCGGAAGATCATTGAAAGCTTTTCTCAATCTACGATAAGGATGATTACGTCGGAGAAATCTCCGATGCCCAAGGTAAACTGTCTTCCTTCCATGTTGCAGTTGATGGTAACATGTGCCTTCTTCACATATTGGACATGCTTTATGCCCCTTAACACTATACCCACACAGGTTCCCGTATGCTGGAAAGTCATTGATGGTGCAAAATAACATGGCACGCAATCTGAATGTCTCACGGAAATACCCATCGATCACATCAATGCCTTCATCCCACAACATTCTCAAGTCTTCAATCAAGGGACTCAGATAAACATCAATATCATTTCCTGGCTGTTTAGGACCGGCAATCATCATACTTAACATAATGTACTTGCGCTTCATGCACAACCAAGGAGACAGGTTGTAAATTACAAGGAGAACAGGCCATGAACTATGAATACTACTTCAGTTTCCATATGGATTCATTCCATCGGTAGCAAGTCCAAGCCTAAGGTTTATGGGCTCATTGCCGAAATCCGAAAACAAACTATCAATTCTCTTCCATTACAAAGAATCGGCCGGATGGCGAAGCTGTCCATCACACTTCCTCTCATCTGCATGCCATCTAATGTTCTTTGCGTCATTTACATTAGCAAACAATCACTTGAACCGCAGAATCACGGGAAGATACCATAACACCTTCGCAGGAGGACCTTTGGTGACCACATCCCAACTAGAATCACCATCCTTCACTTTGTAGCGTGATACCCCACACCTGGGGCACTCATGCATCTCTTCAAACTCTTTCCTGTACAATATGCAATCATTGGAGCAAGTGTGTATTTTCTTATACTTCATACCCATCGGACACAATATCTTCTTCGCCTCATAGTTTCGAGATGGCAATGTGTTGCCTTCTGGAAGCATGTCTTTCAACAACTCAAGCAATTCGGTAAAGCTTTTATCGCTCCACCCATTTCTCGCCTTCACATTGAACAATCTTAACACCGCTGACAACCGTGTGAAATTAGTGCACCCCGGATAGAAAGCCACTTCCGCATCACTGCACAAAGTATCATACACATGTGCACGCCGAAAAGACTCTTGCCCAACATCACGGATCATGTCCTCTAGTCCATCGTCTATTTCCACGTCATCAACTTCCTCTCTATCCGACACCCTCGGCCTATCTAACGATTCACCATGACATATCCATGTTGTATAACTCTTGCAAATCCCCTCACAAATAAGATGATCATGTATCTCCTCAGCTTCTAGTCGTCTCTCATTCAAACAGTTAACACAAGGACAATAAAACCTTCCATTACCACTATCAGTAGCATTTGTTTTTGCAAACTGTAGAAAATCTTCCACTCCATTCTTATACTCATCACTTGTCCGTCTAGCATTCATCCAACAGCGATCCATGACTAAACCAATAACTTCGTACTTAGTCCAACATATTCATCAACCACTTCTTATGACAGGGTATGGCCCTATCCCATTCGAGAAGAAACCTTTTCAACATTCGGTTAATAGTTAGTCCTTAACTCTCATGCTCATACTCGACGAAATTTCGGCAGCATTTTGACACGCTGTCGCACACGGGTCAAAAACCGAGTGGTTTGAAAATACGTAGCTAGGGAGCGACAACTCGAGTATCGTCTCACAATGACTCTTGGGTTGTTATTAACACAAAAATCAGTTTTGGGGGGGCTTCAGAATTAAAGATGCAATTGAGAAAACAGAGCAGAAAAGTAATTATCAATAAGCTAAAACGATTAATCTCTTTGTTTTTGGGTCCCCCACTATCATTGATTCATATAATTCCCATTCCCTAAGCAGATTCTAATCCCTTTTCGATTGTAGCAACAATTAACAACCATAATCGATACTACGAGATATATGTTCCTATTCCGAATTAAGCAAACGGATGAAGCTCTCGTGAATTAAGCAAACACGAATGAACACACGCGAATTAAGCAAACGCGATTAAGTATAGGAACACACAATCATCGAAACAAATCAATACATATTCTATACAATCCGGAATTAAGCAAACAGAACATATAGAACAATATTGAAAGAGAATAACAATGAGTTTGGGAATTACAGAACCTCAAGTGGCAATGGAAACCTATTACAGCAGATCAACCATTGGCGATTAGTTCTCCATCAAATACATCATAAAAACCCTAGGATCTAATTCGCAACCGTCACAAAATGAAAAGAAAAGAAGATCCTCAGTTCTGCCCTAAAACATACTATAAATACAGATTCTGGGTTGCGCTCGCTCGCAAGGCGAGACATGATTCGCGAGGTGAATCTTATGAACAGATCTTCAGTGTTTGGATTTCTCGCGAGGCGAGTAGTTATCCGCGAGGCGAGACAGAGAGGATGACATTTCTGGCACAGTCAGCCTTCAGGCTCGCGAGGCGAGTAGCTTCTCGCGAGGCGAATCTTCCAGAATTGCATTTTTCCATTGTTTTCTTCATTCCCTTGGCTCTAAGTGCTTCCCTTTTAACCTGAAAACATGAAATAGCAGTGAATGCTTTATTTGACTCAAAAACTAACTAAAATGTCCTAAAATACTTAAGAAACTCAAAATGTTGCTTGAGGACGATCAAATCCAAATCTGGGCTAAAACGAGATTGAAACTCGAATAATTAGTGCAAAAGCCATGGTCTTACTAGTTATAAAACTAGTCAACCAGAGGCTAATCAAAATACCCCAAACTTAGACTTTGCTTGTCCCCAAGCAAACTAAAACTCAAAAAGGACTCAAACTTGGCAAGCTTAAAGGATTTAATCAATTTCGCACAAACTTCATGCAATTTCAACAAAACAATATTTCTTCGATGTTTCCCCCCTTTTTCAACAAGGTAGTCCCCACATTCATCTACTTTAAACAATTGAGAATTCCATCATTCATGCAATCAGTAATCTAAGTTGAGGATCCAAGCTACACACAAAAGGGAGATCACCAAATTCAAACAATCGCCTTCCTCACAAGGGCATTTAATGTTTCACTCATTCGCTCAATTTGTCTAGGCTATCAACATTTCACTCCATTTCACATTCAAGAGCACTTCCCATGAATTTGATTTTCATCTCAAACAAAGTTCCCACGGAAACATGCATGCAACATCAAAAGGTCTTTTAAAGGTTGTAATGGGGCCTGGTTAAAGGTAGGATATTCAAAGGTACTAGGCTTAAGTCCCTAGGAACTAAGAGAGCATGCACATTTTGACATATTGAACTTCCACTCAAATTCCTTTTTCCATTTTTATTTTTGCTTGGGTGACTACAGCTTTTTTTCTTCTAATACCCTTTTTTGACATTTTTGTACTTTTCTCTTCTTCTTTTTTCTTTTTTTTTCTTTTTGCCTTTGGCTCCAACCTTTATTGTTTTTTCTTTTTTCTCAATCCCAAACAACACATCGTATCCTTGTAGCCACCCCAAACTTAGTTTATTTCAACCCTTGTCTTGCTAAGTATTCCATGCTCTCCCAATCCAAAGATCGGGTTAACATGGTTTTTTTTTCGGATTTTAGGCTCATAACAAAAGGTCATCAAGAAACAATAGGCTTATTAGGCTCAATGTGGCTAACTGGGGAACATGCATTAGGGAAGGTTCTTTTCAGGCCAAGTAGTTAATTCAAAGAAAATTGCCTAAACCATCTGATGCAACACATAAGCATGCAAACCATGAAGAGATTCAAGCAAATTCGGGAAAGTGCAACTTAAAAGTGATTCACACAGTTAAAAAAAACATGTTGGAGGCTCAAATCCTCACCTGGACATTTTTCGCAAATTGTTTGACCGAGATTCAATCCCTAGTGTGTGCATCCCTTCACCCCAAACTTATCATAAATCATGCAATCACGATGAAATGTCTCAAAGTTCAATTTTCAATTTTTCAAATGGGGATCAATTTTCAGTTTTCAAAACCTAGGGCGAAAATCATCAACAGTCAACACATATCATGCAATCCATCTATGCAAAATTTAACGAAATCCAACAAGCTTGCCGACACAACACTCACACAAAAACTCTTGATCTTCTCAAATTATTCAAGAGCCAACGAAAACAGAACAAAAACAAAGAAAAGTAAAAACTAACAAGAAAATGAAAATAAACTAAAGAGAAAGGGATAAGAAAAACTCATTGAGGGGCTCCCGCCTGGATCCCATTGCTTGTAGCGTAAGGCCCAAGTGATAAACAAAGGACAGAAGCTTATTCCATGGTCCCACAACTTGCAGCCTTGATATGGAAGTGGGCGCTCGAAAGTCATGGTGACTTTGCCAAGTGCGACGAACTCCTCAATCCTTCTTGGGTCAAAAATTACCTCTTTATCTACAAAGTCTTCCCAATAAAAATGGTGTTCAGCCTCTTGGACTGGCCATGGTGCCTTTAAAGCTAAAGATTCAAAATCCAATTTTTCAGGCAAAGGCTTGAACTCCATCGCTGGTTCTTCCACAGTGGGAGGTGGCAAACAGGTAGAGAGGATCTCTGGTGCTGCTTCAACTTCTGCACGATTTTCACTCATTGCACTAACAATTCCATCACCTGCTACACATGCAGAAATCTCAGCAGACACCACACAAAAGTTAGTGTTAGTACAATCAGCAGATATGGTACAATAAACAGAATCAGAAAAGGCTTGAATGTCTGGAAATTCAACACACAGTTCATCCATAATAGTGTTCTTAACATCATTATCAAAATCATGCTCAAAAGAAGTATTGTCAAGAACAACTATTTGTGAATTTGTATGTTCTTCAAGGAGGTGTTGAGTTTGCAGTGTAGCCGAGATGGAGGCAATGTGACCAATTTAAGTGGCCAACTTCTGAAAACCAGCTTCTATCCCCTGTTGGGATTCAAGAGTTCTCTCTTGGAATTCAAGATTGTTTTCTCCCATCCGAGGCACCATTTCTTCCAGACTGAGTTGGCGTAGTGTGGGGTCAGGCTGATATTGTTGCTCGCGTGTCATTTGATCCACCAAAGAAGCTATCTCATCCAAGATGCCCTGTCCTCCATTATGTTGGCTAGAATAATCATTCACTCCAAACATGCCAAAATCACTAATAAACTCATAACCTCCAGCAAAGTTAGTATAATATATGCATGGCTCTTAATTAACATTAGGCATGTAACCTTGCATGTAATTATCCATACGCAGTACTAAGATTCATAACCAGACAAAGTAGCTAAAACTAATTCAGCAATACAATATTTTTTATTTTTTTTATTTTCTGTTAATAACAACAAGAGTCCCCGGCAACGGCGCCAATTCTGACACGCTGTCGGACACGGGTCAAAAAGCGAGTGGTTCGAAAATATGTAGCTAGGAAGCGACAACTCGAGTATCGTTTCACAAGGACTCTTGGGTTGTTGTTAACACAAAAATCAGTTTTGGGGGGGGTTTCAGAATTAAAGATGCAATTGAGAAAACAGAGCAGAAAAGTAATTATCAATAAGCTAAAACGATTAATCTACTGTTTTCGGTCCCCCACTATCATTGATTCATATAATTCCCATGCCCTAAGCAGATTCTAATCCCTTTTCGATTGTAGAAACAATTAACAAGCGTAATCGATACTACGAGATATATGTTCCTATTCCGAATTAAGAAAACGGATGAAGCTCTCGTGAATTAAGCAAACACGAATGAACACACGCGAATTAAGCAAATACGATTAAGTATAGGAACACACAATCATCGAAACAAATCAATACATATTCTATACAATCCTGAATTAAGCAAACAGAACATATAGAACAATATTGAAAGAGAATAGCAATGAGTTTGGGAATTACAGAACCTCAAGTGGCAATGGAAACCTATTACAGCAGATCAACCATTGGCGATTAGTTCTCCATCAAATACATCATAAAAACCCTAGGAACTAATTCACAGCCGTCACAAAATGAAATGAAAAGAAGATCCTCAGTTCTGCCCTAAAACATACTATAAATACAGATTCTGGGTTGCGCTCGCTCGCGAGGCGAGACATGATTCGCGAGGCGAATCTTATGAACAGATCTTCAGCGTTTGGATTTCTCGCGAGGCGAGTAGTTATCCGATGGGCGAGACAGAGAGGATGACATTTCTGGCACAGTCAGCTTTCAGGCTCGCGAGGCGGGTAGCTTCTCGCGAGGCGAATCTTCCAGAATTGCATTTTTCCATTGTTTTCTTCATTCCCTTGGCTCTAAGTGCTTCCCTTTTAACCTGAAAACATGAAATAGCAGTGAATACTTTATTTGACTCAAAAACTAACTAAAATGTCCTAAAATACTTAAGAAACTCAAAATGTTGCTTGAGGACGATCAAATCCAAATCTGGGCTAAAACGAGATTGAAACTCGAATAATTAGTGCAAAAGCCATGGTCTTACTAGTTATAAAACTAGTCAACCAGAGGCTGATCACATTTCCCTTCGGTCTCCGACGTACACGACTTGAACGCGATGAAATCCACCAAGATAAAGTATGCACCCGGAGAACGAAAGGAAATGTATCAATACGAACTTTCATCAAGTATATAACATTAGAATCAATGAATAACTATTTTAACTTAATGAAGAAAAAGTTTTTTCCCAAACTGTCCAACTTTGGACAATTCAAGATCCAACACAATGAGCGATACATTAAGCATGTACCCGTGTGCTCATTAGTATTGCATCTCAAACGGGAAACTAAGGGTTTACTAATTATGTAGCTTGCATGAAGATGGGGCTTGAAAAGTGAAGAAAATGAGCCAAACAGAGCTCATCACGGCCTAGCCGTGACAGCCATCACGGCCATGATCGAGTAGAGCTGAAAAGAAAGAATGGAAAAGTCAGAACTGGTCACGGCCAGCCCGTGATGTCCATCACGGCCGTGACATGCCAACTGAACCAGACCCTCACAGGTAGAACTGATCACGGCCTAGCCATGATGGTGGTCACGGTCGTGACAGACCAACCAGTGAAGCAACCTCCAAGGCCGAATCCGTCACGGCCTAGCCGTGACAGGCATCACGGCCGTGACGCGTGATACCACCACTGGTGTTCCTTTCTGTGTATCACTAACACGCTCATGACAGAGCCTAGACATGCAGTTGTACATGGATACAGTTCACCATTAGCCTCACAACAACCAAGTTTTCACAGACACAAAATCAAAAATCTAAAAAATCTCAAGAATCTGAAAAAAATCACAGATGTTAGGTTTTCGTTCAAACCTTGTTGAGGCGAAACTTAGTATTGAAGAACAAAATCACAGAGGCAGAAATGAAATCTCAGTCAGATCTGTAGAGGAAGATACGAAATAGAAGAGGAAGCTAAGTCAAAAGAGAAGAAGAAGACGAATACCTGGAGCAAATGGAAGAGGAAAACGCGAGTGGAAGAAGATAAAAAATACCTGGACCAAATGGAAATCACGAGTGGAGGGAATGAAAAACAAAGGAATGCTTTGTTCTTAATAGCAAGAACAGAAGGAGGGATTTCTGCTTAGTGGCCTTCGTCAGCTGAAGCCCTCGTGAGTGTGAAGCAACCAAAACAAAGGTTCCAGTTCTTGCTCTTATATGGAAGAGCAGAGCCAAAACAAAGGAAAAGGGCGCGTCACAGATGGAGGGAATGAAAAGAGAAACAAAAAGTAGGGTTTTGTCAAATATTACACATCGGTTATTGAAAAACCGATGTGGTTAATCTATATATTACACATCGGTTTCTAAAGAACCGATGTCAAAAGATAAAAGTTTACAATGTTAAAATTTTTTATTTTAATTTTAAACATCTGTTAAAATATAACCGATGTGGAAAATATTTACACATCAGTTAATTTTTACACATCGGTTATTGAGAAACCGATGTGGAATCTCCGATGTTAAAAGCATATTTTGCACTAGTGATACCTTGTTGGAAAGCTTATTCAGAGGCCCTTAATTTGGCCTAGGGTAAGGTCGGGATTAATAATCATAAATAGCAGTTTACAGACGCACAAGCCAGAGAGAGACGAAAATTAGACAACTTTTACAATCATTGTTTTCTCTCATCCTGACCTTGTTGCCTTGCGCAGTGCATAACTAGAGCTACAGCTATCGGATTTTGGTGATCTTGCTGTACCTAGAAAGATAAGGAAGAGACCAAAAATTTCAGGTCTTACAAGAATTGTCAAATTAGGCCAAAATCAAGGCTAAATTGGGTCCCGAGTTCTCTGGCGCGGATCAGTGCAGGGTCCTTGATGTTCCTTCACTTAAATGGGCCTAACTTACTCGTCTTAAGCCCAATTAAGGCATATGATACCTTGTTGGAAAGCTTATTCGGAGGCCCTTACTTTGGTGTAGGGTTAGGTCAGGATTAATAAGCATAAATAGCAGGTTACAGCCGCACAAGCCAGAGACAGACAGAAATTAGACAACTTTTACAATCATTGTTTTTGCTTTTACATTATTGGGCTTAATTGCTAAACATTATTAATTTTTGGATTTTTCACTCATCCTGACCTTGTTGCCTTGCGCAGAGCATAACTAGAGCTACGGATATCGGATTTTGGTGATCTTGTTGTCCCTAGAAAGATAGAGAAGAGACCTACAATTTCAGGTGTCACAAGAATTGTCAAATTAGGCCAAAATCAAGGCTAAATTGGGTCCCGAGTTCTCTGCGCGGATCAGTGCACAGTCCATGATGTTCCTTCACTTAAATGGGCCTAACTTACTCATCTTAAGCCCAATTAAGGCATATTATACCTTGTTAGAAAGCTTATTCAGAGGCCCTTAATTTGGTCTAGGGTTAGGTCAGGATTAATAACCATAAATAGCTGTATAGAGCCGCACAAGCCAGAGAGAGAAGGAAATTAGACAACTTTTACAATCATTGTTTTTACTTTTACATTATTGTGCTTAATTGGTAAACATTGTTAATTTTCGAAATTTTCATTCATCCTGACCTTGTTGTCTTGCGCAGAGCATAACTAGAGCTACAAATATCAGATTTTGGTGATCTTGCTGTCCCTAGAAAGATAAGGAAGAGACCTACAATTTTAGGTTTCACAAGAATTGTCAAATTAGGCCAAAATCAAGTCTAAATTGGGTCCCGAGTTCTCTGACGAGGATCAGTGCACAGTCCATGATGTTCCTTCACTTAAATGGGCCTAACTTACTCATCTTAAGCCCAATTAAGGCATATGATACCTTGTTGGAAAGCTTATTCAGAGATCCTTACTTTGGTTTAGGGTTAGGTCAGGATTAACAAGCATAATTAGTAGTTTACAGCCGCACAAGTCAGAGAGACGGAAATTTGACAACTTTTACAATCATTGTTTTTGCTTTTACATTATTGGGCTTAATTGGGCTTAATTGCCAAACATTGGTAATTTTCGGTTTTTTGTCATCCTGACCTTGTTGCCTTGCGCAGTGCATAACTAGAGCTACAGCTATCGGATTTTGGTGATCTTGCTGTACCTAGAAAGATAAGGAAGAGACCTAAAATTTCAGGTCTTACAAGAATTGTCAAATTAGGCCCAAATCAAGGCTAAATTGGGTCCCGAGTTCTCTGGCGCGGATCAGTGCGCAGTCCTTGATGTTCCTTCACTTAAATGGTCCTAACATACTCGTCTTAAGCCCAATTAAGGCATATGAAACCTTGTTGGAAAGCTTATTCGGAGGCCCTTACTTTGGTGAAGGGTTAGGTCAGGATTAATAAGTATAAATAGCAGGTTACAGCCGAACAAGCCAGAGAGAAACGAAAATTAGACAACTTTTGCAATCATTGATTTTGCTTTTACATTATTGGGCTTAATTGCTAAACATTTTTAATTTTCGGATTTTTCACTCATCCTGACCTTGTTGCCTTGCGCAGAGCATAACTAGAGCTACGGATATCGGATTTTGGTGATCTTGTTGTCCCTAGAAAGATAGAGAAGAGACCTACAATTTCAGGTGTCACAAGAATTGTCAAATTAGGCCAAAATCAAGGCTAAATTGGGTCCCGAGTTCTCTGCGCGGATCAGTGCACAGTCCATGATGTTCCTTCACTTAAATGGGCCTAACTTACTCATCTTAAGCCCAATTAAGGCATATTATACCTTGTTAGAAAGCTTATTCAGAGGCCCTTAATTTGGTCTAGGGTTAGGTCAGGATTAATAACCATAAATAGCTGTATAGAGCCGCACAAGCCAGAGAGAGACGGAAATTAGACAACTTTTACAATCGTTGTTTTTGCTTTTACATTATTGGGCTTAATTGGTAAACATTGTTAATTTTCGGAATTTTCATTCATCCTGACCTTGTTGTCTTGCGCAGAGCATAACTAGAGCTACAAATATCGGATTTTGGTGATCTTGCTGTCCCTAGAAAGATAAGGAAGAGACCTACAATTTTAGGTTTCACAAGAATTGTCAAATTAGGCCAAAATCAAGGATAAATTGGGTCCCGAGTTCTCTGACGAGGATCAGTGCACAGTCCATGATGTTCCTTCACTTAAATGGGCCTAACTTACTCATCTTAAGCCCAATTAAGGCATATACCTTGTTGGAAAGCTTATTCAGAGATCCTTACTTTGGTTTAGGGTTAGGTCAGGATTAATAAGCATAATTAGCGATTCTGACCGCACAAGTCAGAGAGACGGAAATTTGACAACTTTTACAATCATTGTTTTTGCTTTTACATTATTGGGCTTAATTGGGCTTAATTGCCAAACATTGGTAATTTTCGGATTTTTCTGTCATCCTGACCTTGTTGCCTTGCGAAGTGCATAACTAGAGCTATAACTATCGGATTTTGGTGATCTTGCTGTACCTAGAAAGATAAGGAAGAGACCTAAAATTTCAGGTCTTACAAGAATTGTCAAATTAGGCCCAAATCAAGGCTAAATTGGGTCCCGAGTTCTCTGGCGCGGATCAGTGCGTAGTCCTTGATGTTCCTTCACTTAAATGGGCCTAACTTACTCGTCTTAAGCCCAATTAAGGCATATGAAACCTTGTTGGAAAGCTTATTCGGAGGCCATTACTTTGGTGTAGGGTTAGGTCAGGATTAATAAGTATAAATAGCAGGTTACGGCCGCACAAGCCAGAGAGAAACGAAAATTAGACAACTTTTACAATCATTGATTTTGCTTTTACATTATTGGGCTTAATTGCTAAACATTATTAATTTTCGGATTTTTCAGTCATCCTGACCTTGTTGCCTTGCGCAGAGCATAACTAGAGCTACGAATATCGGATTTTGGTGATCTTGCTGTCCCTAGAAAGATAGGGAAGAGACCTACAATTTCAGGTTTCATAAGAATTGTCAAATTAGGCCAAAATCAAGGCTAAATTGGGTCCCGAGTTCTCTGCGCGGATCAGTGCACAGTCCATGATGTTCCTTCACTTAAATGGGCCTAACTTACTCATCTAAAGCCCAATTAAGGCATATTATACCTTGTTAGAAATCTTATACAGAGGCCCTTAATTTGGTCTAGGGTTAGGTCAGGATTAATAACCATAAATAGCTGTATAGAGCCGCACAAGCCAGAGAGAGACGGAAATTAGACAACTTTTACAATCATTATTTTTGCTTTTACATTATTGGGCTTTACTGGGCTTAATTGCAAGACATTGTTAATTTTCGGATTTTTCACTCATCCTTGCCTTTTGTCTTGCGCCGATCTTAATTAGAGCTACAGATATCGGATTTTGGTGATCTTGCTGTCCCTAGAAAGATAAGGAAGAGACCTAGAATTTCAGGATTCACAAGAATTGTCAAATTAGGCCAAAATAAAGGCTAAATTGGGTCACGAGCTCTCTGACGCGGATCAGTGCGCAGTCCATTATGTTCCTTCACTTAAATGGGCCTAACTTACTCATCTTAAGCCCAATTAAGGCATATGATACCTTGTTTGAAAGCTTATTCAGAGGCCCTTACTTTGGTCTAGGTTTAGGTCAGGATTAATAAGCATAAATAGCATTTTACATCCGCACAAGTCAGAGAGACGGAAATTTGACAACTTTTACAATCATTGTTTTTGCTTTTACATTATTGGGATTAATTGGGCTTAATTGCTAAACATTGGTAATTTTCGGATTTTTCACTCATCCTGACCTTGTTGCCTTGCATAGAGCATAACTTGAGCTACAGATACCGGATTTTGGTGATCTTGCTGTCCCTAGAAAGATAAGGAAGAGCCCTACAATTTCAGGTTTCACAAGAATTGTCAAATTTGGCCAAACTCAAGGCTAAATTGGGTCCCGAGTACTCTGGAGCGGATCAGTGCGTAGTCCTTGATGTTCCTTCACTTAAATGGACCTAACTTACTCATCTTAAGCCCAATTAAGGCATATGATACCTTATTGGAAAGCTTATTCAGAGGCCCTTAATTTGGTGTTGGGTTAGGTCAGGATTAATAAGCATAAATAGCAGTATACAGCCGCACAATCCAGAGAGACAGAAATTAGACAACTTTTACAATCATTGTTTTTGCTTTTACATTATTGGGCTTAATTGCTAAACATTGGTAATTTTCGGATTTTTCACTCATCCTGACCTTGTTGCCTTGCGCAGTGCATAACTAGAGCTGCAGATACCGGATTTTGGTGATCTTGCTGTCCCTAGAAAGATAAGGAAGAGACCTACAATTTCAGGTTTCACAAGAATTGTCAAATTAGGCCAAAATCGAGGCTAAATTGGGAACCGAGTTCTCTGGCGCGGATCAGTGCACAGTCCATCATGTTCCTTAACATAAATGGGCCTAACTTCCCATCTTAAGCCCAATTAAGGCATATGATACCTTGTTGGAACGCTTATTCAGAGGCCCTTAATTTGGTCTAGGTTTATGTCTGGATTAATAAGCATAAATAGCAGTTTACAGCCGAACAAGTCAGAGAGAGACCAAAATTAGACAACTTTTACAATCATTGTTTTTGCTTTTACATTATTGGGCTTAATTGGGTTTAATTGCTAAACATTGTTAATTTTCGGATTTTTCGCTCATCTTGACCTTGTTGCCTTGCACAGAGCATAACTAGAGCTACAGATATTGGATTTTGGTGATCTTGCAATCCCTAGAAAGATAAGGAAGAGACCTACAATTTCAGGATTCAAAGGAATTGTCAAATTTGGCCAAAATCAAGGCTAAATTGTGTCCCGAGTTCTCTGGCACGGATCAGTGCACAGTCCTTGATGTTCCTTCACTTGAATGGGCCTAACTTACTCGTCTTTAGCCCAATTAAGGCATATGATACCTTGTTGGAAAGCTTATTCATAGGCCCTTACTTTGGTCTATGGTTAGGTCGGTATTAATAAGCATAGATACCAGTTTACAGCCGCACAAGCCAGAGAGAGACGGAAATTAGACAACTTTTACAATCATTGTTTTTGCTTTTACATTATTGGGCTTAATTGCTAAACATTGTTAATTTTTCGATTTTTCACTCATCCTGACCTTGTTGCCTTGTGCAAAGCATAACTAGAGCTACAGATATCGGATTTTGGTGATCTTGCTGTCCCTAGAAAGATAAGGAAGAGACCTACAATTTCAAGATTCACAAGAATTGTCAAATTAAGCCAAGATCAAGGCTAAATTGGGTCACGAGTTCTCTGGCGCGGATCAGTGTGCAGTCCATGATGTTCCTTCACTTGAATGGGCCTAACTTACTCATCTTAAGCCCAATTAAGGCATATGATACCTTGTTCGAAAGCTTATTCAGAGGTCCTTAATTTTGTCTAGGGTTAGGTCATGATTAATAAGCATAAATAGCAGTTTACATCCGAACAAGTCAGAGAGAGACGAAAATTAGACAACTTTTACAATCATTGTTTTTGCTTTTACATTATTGGGCTTAGTTGGGTTTAATTGCTAAACATTGTTAATTTTCGGATTTTTCGCTCATCCTGACCTTGTTGCCTTGCACAGAGCATAACTAGAGCTACAGATATCGGATTTTGGTGATCTTGCTATCCCTAGAAAGATAAGGAAGAGACCTACAAATTTAGGTTCACAAGAATTGTCAAATTACGCCAAAATCAAGGCTAAATTGGGTCCCGAGTATTCTGGCGCGGATCAGTGCGCAGTCCATGATGTTCTTTCACTTGAATGGGCCTAACTTACTCATCTTAAGCCCAATTAAGGCATATGATACCTTGTTCGAAAGCTTATTCAGAGGCCCTCAATTTTGTCTTGGGTTAGGTCAGGATTAACAAGCATAAATAGCAGTTTATATCCGAACAAGTCAGAGAAAGACGGAAATTAGACAACTTTTACAATCATTGTTTTTCCTTTTACATTATTGGGCTTAATTGTGTTTAATTGCTAAACATTGTTAAATTTCGGATTTTTCGCTCCTCCTGACCTTGTTGCCTTGCACAGAGCATAACTTGAGCTACAGATATTGGATTTTGGTGATCTTGCTATCCCTAGAAAGATATGGAAGAGACCTACAAATTCAGGTTTCACAAGAATTGTCAAATTATGCCAAAATCAAGGCTAAATTGGGTCCCGAGTTCTCTGGCGCGGATCAGTTCGCAGTCCATGATGTTCCTTCACTTGAATGCACCTAACTTACTCATCTTAAGCCCAATTAAGGCATATGATACCTTGTTCGAAAGCTTATTTAGAGGCCCTTAATTTTGTCTTGGGTTAGGTCAGGATTAATAAGCATAAATAGCAGTTTACATCCGAACAAGTCAGAGAGAGACGGAAATTAGACAACTTTTACATTCATTGTTTTTACTTTTACATTATTGGGCTTAATTGGGTTTAACTGCTAAACATTGTTAATTTTCGGAATTTTCGCTCATCCTGACCTTGTTGCCTTGCATAGAACATAACTCGAGCTACAGATATCGGATTTTGGTGATCTTGTCGTCCCTAGAAAGATAAGGAAGAGGCCTACAATTTCAGTTTTCACAAGAATTTTCAAATTATGCCAAAATCAAGGTTAAATTGGGTCCCGAGTTCTCTGGCGCCGATGAGTGCGCAGTCCATGATGTTCCTTCACTTAAATGGGCCTAACTTACTCATCTTAAGCCCAATTAAGTCATATGATACCTTGTTGGAAAGCTTATTCTGAGGCCCTTAATTTGGTCTAGGGTAAGGTCAGGATTAATAATCATAAGTAGTAGTTTACAGCTGCACAATCCAGAGAGAGAGGAAAATTAGACAACTTTACAATCATTATTTTTACTTTTACGTTGTTGGGCTTAATTGGGCTTAATTGCTAAACATTGTTAATTTTTGGATTTTTCCCTCATCCTAACCTTGTTGCCTTGCGCAGAGGATAACTAGAGCTACAGATATTGGATTTTGGTGATCTTGTTGTCCCAAGAAAGATAAGGAAGAGACCTACAATTTCAGGTTTTACAAGAATTGTCAAATTAGGCCAAAATCAAGTCTAAATTAGGTCCCGAGTTCTCTAGCGTGAATCAGTGCGCAGTCCTTGATGTTCCTTCACTTAAATGGTCTAACTTACTCGTCTTAAGCCCAATTAAGGCATATGATACCTTGTGGGAAAGCTTATTCAAAGGCCCTTACTTTGGTCTAGGGTTAGGTCAGGATTAATAAGCATAAATAGCAGGTTACAGCGGCACAAGCCAGAGAGAGACTGAAATTAGACAACTTTTACAATCATTGTTTTTGCTTTTACATTATTCGGCTGAATTGGGCTTAATTGCTAAACATTGTTAATTTTCGAATTTTACACTCTTCCTGACCTTGTTGCCTTGCGCATAGCATAACAAGAGCTTCAGATATCAGATTTTGGTGATCTTGTTGTCCCTAGAAAGATATGGAAGAGACCTACAATTTCAGGATTCAAAGGAATTGTCAAATTTGGCAATAATCAAGGCTAAATTGTGTCCCGAGTTCTCTGGCACGGATCAGTGCACAGTCCTTGATGTTCCTTCACTTAAATGCGCCTAACTTACTCGTCTTTAGCCCAATTAATGCATATGATACCTTGTTGGAAAGCTTATTCGTAGGCCCTTACTTTGGTCTATGGTTAAGTTGGTATTAATAAGCATAAATACCAGTTTACAGCCGCACAAGCCAGAGAGAGACGGAAATTAGACAACTTTTACAATCATTGTTTTTGCTTTTACATTATTGGGCTTAATTGCTAAACATTTTTAATTTTCGGATTTTTCACTCATCCTGACCTTGTTGCCTTGTGCAGAGCATAACTAGAGCTACAGATATCGTATTTTGGTGATCTTGTTGTCCCTAGAAAGATAAGGAAGAGACCTACAAATTCAGGTTTCATAAGAATTGTCAAATTACGCCAAAATCATGGCTAAATTGGGTCCCGAGTATTCTGGCGCGGATTAGTGCGCAGTCCATGATGTTCCTTCACATGAATGGGCCTAACTTACCCATCTTAAGCCCAATTAAGGCGTATGATACCTTGTTCGAAAGCTTATTCAGAGGCCCTTAACTTTGTCTAGGGTTAGGTCAGGATTAATAAGCATAAATATCAGTTTACATCCGAACAAGTCAGAGAGAGGCGGAAATTAGACAACTTTTACAATCATTGTTTTTGCTTTTATATTATTGGGCTTAGTTGGGTTTAATTGCTAAACATTGTTAATTTTCGGATTTTTCGCTCATCCTGACCTTGTTGCCTTGCACAGAGCATAACTAGAGCTACAGATATCGGATTTTGGTGATCTTGCTATCCCTAGAAAGATAAGGAAGAGACCTAAAAATTCAGGTTTCACAAGAATTGTCAAATTACGCCAAAATCAAGGCTAAATTGGGTACCGAGTATTCTGGCGGGAGGGGGGTGGGTGTGGGGGGGTTTCGCGCGGATCGGTCGCAGTCCATAATGTTCCTTCACTTGAATGGGCCTAACTTACTCATCTTAAGCCCAATTAAGGCATATGATACCTTGTTCGAAAGCTTATTCAGAGGCCCTCAATTTTGTCTTGGGTTAGGTCAGGATTAACAAACATAAATAGCAGTTTACATCCGAACAAGTCAGAGAGAGACGGAAATTAGACAACTTTTACAATCATTGTTTTTCCTATTTGACAACTTTTACATTATTGGGCTTAGTTGGGTTTAATTGCTAAACATTGTTAATTTTCGGATTTTTCGCTCATCCTGACCTTGTTGCCTTGCACAGAGCATAACTAGAGCTACATATATTGGATTTTGGTGTTCTTGCTATCCCTAGAAAGATAAGGAAGAGACCTACAAATTAAGGCTTCACAAGAATTGTCAAATTACGCCAAAATCAAGGCTAAATTGGGTCCCGAGTTCTCTGGCGCGGATCAGTGCGCAGTCCATGATGTTCCTTCACTTGAATGGGCCTAACTTACTCATGTTATGCCTAATTAAGACATATGATACCTTGTTTGAAAGCTTATTCAGAGGCCCTTAATTTTGTCTAGGGTTAGGTCAGGATTAATAAGCATAAATAGCAGTTTACATCCGAACAAGTCAAAGAGAGACGGAAATTAGACAACTTTTACAATCATTGTTTTTGCTTTTACATTATTGGGCTTAATTGGGTTTAATTGCTAAACATTGTTAATTTTCGGATTTTTCGCTCATCCTGACCTTGTTGCCTTGCGCAGAGCATAACTAGAGCAACAGATATCGGATTTTAGTGATCTTGCTGTCCCTAGAAAGATAAGGAAGAGACCTACAATTTCAGGTTTCACTAGAATTATCAAATTAGGCCAAAGTCAAGGCTAAATTGGGTCCCGAGTTCGGGCCATGATGTTCCTTCACTTAAATGGGCCTAACTTTCTCATCTTAAACCCAATTAAGGTATCTGATACCTTGTTGAAAAGCTTATTCAGAGGCCCTTAATTTGGCCTAGGGTTAGGTCAGGGTTAATAATCATAAGTAGCAGTTTACAGCTGCACAACCCAGAGAGAGACAGAAATTAGACAACTTTTACAATCATTGTTTTTGCTTTTACATTATTGGGCTTAATTGGGCTTAATTGCTAAACATTGTTAATTTTCAGATTTTTCACTCATCCTGACCTTGTTGCCTTGCGCAGAGCATAACTATAGCTACAGATATCGGATTTTGGTGATCTTGCTGTCCCTAGAAAGATAAGGAAGATGCCTACAATTTAAGTTCTCACAAGAATTGTCAAATTAGGCCAAAATCAAGGTTAAATTGGGTCCCGAGTTCTCTGGCGTGGATGAGTCCGCCGTCCATGTTGTTCCTTCACTTATAAAGGCCTAACTTACTCATCTTAAGCCCAATTAATTCATATGATACCTTGTTGGAAAGCCTATTCAGAGGCCCTTAATTTGGTCAAGGGTTAGGTCATGATTAATAAGCATAAATACACTACTACAGAAAAGGGTTTTAATTGCGCACATTCAGTAGCGTTTTTTAGTAAAATGCAACTGAAAAAGAGGCGGAGCACATTTAGTAGCGTTTCCTTGAGGAAGCGCTATCTTTGATATACTCTAAGACAGCGCTACATATTCCTTATATATAGATAGCGCTTCCTTAAGAGAGCGCTACCTATTCCTTACATATAGATAGCGCTTCCTTAGAAAGCGCTATCTATTCCTTTACCCTAAAAATTAAATTGTTCCCTCCCTGGTTTCTCAAAACTTCGCGCGATGAACCCTCCCCCACCACTGACCCTTTTCTCTCCCTCCTCGAAATCATTCTATTCCCTTCTTCCCCCTCCGATTCCCATCCTCCAACTTGCCCCCTCAGTCACCCACCAACCCCTACAACCCCAACAACCACTCTTCATCTCCTCCCAACCTCTCCTCCCAAACCCTAACCCTCTCATCATCGTCATCAGCGGCCCCAGCGGCATCGGCAAAGACGCCCTCATCACCCGCCTCCGCCTCTCCCGCCACTCCCTCCACTTCGTCGTCACCGCCACCACCCGCCCCATGCGCCTCGGCGAGGTCGACGGCCAGGACTACCACTTCGTCACCAAGGACGAGTTCCTCTCCATGGTGGAGAGGGACGAGCTTCTCGAGTACGCGCTGGTGTACGGGGACTATAAAGGGGTTCCGAAGCAGCAGATTAGGGAATGCATGGCGAAAGGGTATGATATTGTGCTTAGGGTTGATATTCAGGGTGC
The DNA here is from genome assembly GCA_030762895.1 of Sophora flavescens. NCBI lineage: Eukaryota > Viridiplantae > Streptophyta > Magnoliopsida > Fabales > Fabaceae > Sophora > Sophora flavescens. The sequence goes on from JAUPTC010000013.1 coordinate 5,791,714, forward strand.
GAATACTCTGAAGAAGGTTCTTGGGAAATCGGTGGTGTTTGTGTTCTTGTTGGCGGAGAGTGAGATGGCGATGGTAGAGAGGTTGGTGGATCGGAAGACCGAGACCGCGGAGTCGTTGTTGGTGAGGATTGCCACTGCCAGGGAGGAGGTGAAGCATGTTAAGAATTTTAATTTCCATCACACAAACCCATTTATATAATTTACTCAAAGCTCAAAGCTTTGTTTGTATCAAGCAGTTTCAGACAGAGCCACCCCACCCCGCCATGGAAGATGAGAAGAAAATCAGTGGAATAGTGAAGGTGGAACCAAAACCCAGCAATGGGTTCACTTCAAAAGTGATTGATTTATTGGAGAAGCTGGTGGTGAAGTTTATGTATGATTCTTCACTGCCCCATCACTACCTTGCTGGCAATTTTGCTCCTGTTCCTGATGAGACCCCTCCCACTAAGGACCTTCCTGTTAGAGGATACCTCCCGGTTAGTAGCAGTAACAATTGGCATTTTAGATTATTTGTTTATGTTATGTGTGCATCATCTGTTGTGGTGTTTAATTGAATTTGAAATGTGGTGTTTTAGTTGTTTTAATGACAGAGGTCTCATGATGATTATAAGAAAACTTAGCCCGTCCTTTGATTATTCTAGCCAAGGTATTAAAATGCATTCGCGGTCACGGTTACGATGGCCTTGCGTTTTTTGTTATTGCGAACAATTGCGCAGTTCCAGAGACTACCAAAACCGCAACATCATGGCCTCAATTATGGTTGCGGGACCAGATTTAAAACCTTTTCTAGCATCACTTGTGTTATCTTGCTTTTTACCTCAAATTCAAATACACATATCTTGTTGTGGTTTACTAGCCAGAAAATGTTCTATGATCTATTTTGGGTTTTTTTTTCCTTTGCTTTCGTCCTTGAAAATTATCACCATTGCTTTTCACTGACAGACAAATACAATTAGAACATTTTTGTGCAATATCAATTCCTTCATGACATACCATTCAAAGTGTATTGCAGGATTGCTTGAATGGAGAGTTTGTCAGGGTGGGACCTAATCCAAAGTTTCCTCCTGTGGCTGGATATCACTGGTAAAATTTTTATTATATGCTATGAACCATATATTATGAGCTACAATGCACATCTTCTTGGAAAATTAATTATCTTGTTGGTGATCCATATAGCTTTATCAATATAGAGATGTTCTTTTTTTCATATCTACTTTTAACTGGAAGGTTTGATATTTTAACATGAAGCCTTTTTGGTTTATCTGTATTTAAAAAATGACCTCTTAGTATGGAATTTTAAGCTTATACCATGTTTTCCTTCACTGTTTTTGCAGGTTTGATGGAGATGGGTATGTACTTCTCATCCTTTGTACAAACGTATATTTCTTTTAAGTTTGTTAAAGAATAACTTTTCATGTCACTAGAGTGGCTACATTTGATTCTAGAACGGAAAGGGTGAATGCTCTATTTGCTGGATCTTATTATTTCAAAAGCTAGGGAATATTGATGAGCATTAAACTTTAATCAAAATATATATTTTTTTCTTTGGCTGAATGTTTTGTTTTGCATTTCGATTATCCATTTTCATTGACATCTAAAAATATGTGGGCATTAATCTAACATAAGGTCAATTTGGATCAGTGATCACACTGTAATTCCTAACTGTGACCCCAGCCTTCTTGGAACCGCATAACCGGATTCTCTCGGGATATAAATATTTGTATTCTTCTGAATACTTTTTAAGGTTTCCGCATCTTTCTTTCTTTTCGTTTGTATTTATTTTTCTATATTTCATTACTTTTTAAGGTACTCATTGAGTTAACTATAACAATGATTTATGAGTGGAATGATAGAAAATGAAGGTCTACACACTCAGTTAATCATAGTACTACCAGTAATTCAATAAGGCAGTAATTATTGATGCTAAAGGGAAGCTTGATAATGCTGTCAAGTTGATGGAGTCTATTATTGATGCTGAGAAAGCTAAGGTCAGGCAAAGGAATGCTGTCATTTAGATAATAAATACATTGCTCACTTGTTTACTTTCAGGTAATGCATTCACCTTTTGTATTACATCATCAATATTCCAAATTTCTGCTTCATTCATTCCATCTTGTTTTTTAACTCACAATATGTTGTCTTACTAATATTCAATGTTCTGAGTTACCCTTCTTGTGTATTCTTATTGGCCTTCAATTTAGATAGTCCTTTGTTTTATACGGACTTGCTGTCTTACAAGATAATCTGTCAGTCTCTACAGTGTGGTCGATTTTAAGCAAATGGTATTTAAATCTCAAACTATCACAACCAGTGACATTTTTTATGCTGCAAAACTAAGAGCATGGCACTGGATTACTGCAAAGGTTTCAGGGTTCAAATATCCTTTGCCATGTTGGCTATTGGACCCTGAAGCTTGCCTGAAGCTGAGATATGTTGGTTAGGTGTGATAATTACCTCTTGAGGGATCGAGCAGCAGGGAATTAATTGGGTAGGGGTTATTTTTTATAATAGCAGTAAGGGGTCAATTATTTAGAGCATATAACACATCCATTTTTCTGTTAATAGTGGTGTCTCTCCGGGTTGAGTCTGCAGCAGGGGTATTAGTTTTACTTGCACCAATCTTGAATCAGGTTGCTGATGTAGCAGGGCTGTGTTTTTTGCACTTGATGCGGTTCTTTTGCACTTGATGCTTAAAGGGATGACTAAGATGTGTTACTGTGAGCTACCATATTCTTTTTGTTTCAATGGTTAAAACCAATCAAGTATATATGCAAATCAACGCACAGTAAGACTTTTCTTAAACATAACCACTTTTCAATAAGAACACAAAAAACCAAAAATTCTGACACAATCAAATATATCAAAAAATAAAGTTAAACAGAAAAAACTACAAATCAAATGGGTTTTTCTATTTTTTTTGTTTCAGAAACATATTTTCAGAATAAATTTAGCAAATGGATTTTTGTTTTTTAAGTTTCAAAACTGTTTTTAAAAGGGTGCTATCAAACAGATTTGTGTATTCTCAACTGTTGAAAGTTTAACTGTAAGTATGTTCAGCAAGATGTTATGCTATGATGTAACTCTCACTTCCATCTCTGAATATGTATTTTGATTATAAATCTTGGCCAGCATTGGCTTTAATACTGTGTTCATTTCTTGTGCAGGGTAAGACATCTCAGATCATACGAACCAGTTTCTGATGACCAAGCAAGCAAGGTAGTAATAATTTTCTAATTCCTTCTTGTTTTCCCCCCTTATATTCAGTAATAAGGAAAAGTCAATGCTCCATGTATAGGCTAGTGTTCAATAAAATACATTTTATCTGTTGACTTGATATGTTTTGATGAACAGGTGGTAGTATATAAATGCAATAGTGTTTGTAGAAATAAGCATGAGAAATATTTATCACGGTAGGATAGATCCAATGGTGCATTGGCTTGTGATTGTTAAGGAAGTTGTCCATGTGGGTAAAGTTTAATTACAGTTTTGTTACTTTTGTTCTCTCACCATTTATGAAATAATAAATTAAAAACTGTCATGAGTTCGGATCAGTTCAAACTAGTTTATATGTTGTGACCGTGAAGTTTCATTTATACTCTTGCTTGTCATCCTTATGCACTATTGTCTATTGGTTGTTTCTTCTTTTAGCTGCAGTGAACTTGTACTACATAGTTTTCCTTTCTCTATGACTTGCTTTGAAATTTTGAACATCATGGTAAAAATAGGTCCTTTCCCCTCTGTCTGGAATGTAGAAGGATGGTGTTCTTATTTGTTGTGACTTTAATATATGATAGATGTTGCAACCTGTGTTTTAGCAGTTTCATTATTATCCTTGTGATAAGAACCCTCTTCATGATACATCTGAACTATGGCCGTCCTTATCAAATTTTGCTTCACTTTCTATCAGCTTCACAATCATTTCACTCCTAGATTCATCCCACATCTGTGGCCTGCTTTACCTTGTTTGGTTGTGACACTGCTTGCTGTCATGTGAGTACAGATTTGGAATGGAAGCTCATTTACGTTGGATCTGCTGAGGATGAGACTTATGACCAATTATTAGAGAGTGTCCTTGTTGGTCCTGTCAACGTTGGAAACTATCACTTTGTTTTACAGGCAAGCTTTAAGAATACTAATCTTTTTGACTTATGTGTAGCAATTGCTTATAGAATCTAACTTTTTTATACTGTTTTGATAACAGACAGATCCACAGGATCCATCAAAGATTCGTGAAGAAGATATTATTGGTGTCACAGTGCTTCTGTTGACCTGCTCTTATCTGGGTCAGGAATTTATTCGTGTTGGCTATTATGTGAACAATGATTATGATGATGAGCAGCTGAGAGAGGAAGTAGGACTCTGAATTGTCTTTTGTGAGATTAACTTGGATGCTAGTATTTCGGATAATTAGCAAGCATAGGTTTGATCGGCACGTTTTCTTCAGGACTTGTACTACTACCTGAATTGCAAATTTTGTACGTGTCCTGCTTTGATATTTTCTTGTAATGAATTATACTCAAGTCACTGATAAATTGTAGACAACGATTTAATATCTTAAGATCGATTTAATACCCTTTAATCAATATACTTTTAGCTTATCGGAAAAAAAATATTGTATTTAAGCTTTTGTATGTAAATGTATGGTTTGTTGAGTTTTGCTAAGTACAATGGGATGGATAAACTGTTTAATGTCTTAGTTTTGCTGAGTGCATGTGAGAAATATAGAAAAACAATGTAAATAATAAAAAAAAAGGGAGAATAGGTAGCGTTTTCTTGAAAAAACGCTGCCTAAAGTTAAAAATAGATAGCGCTTTAGACAACGCTTTTTCAAGGAAGCGCTACCTATTCCTACTTTCAGTAGCGCTTTCTTGAAAAAACGCTGCCTAAAGTGACAAATAGACAGCGCTTCCTTGAGAAAGCGCTGCCTAAAGTATGTAACAGATTGTCTTATTATCAACTTTAGACAGCGCTTTCTCAAGGAAGCGCTACCTATTCCTACTTTCAGTAGCGCTTTTTTAAGCGCTATTGAATCTCTCCCACCTTCAGTAGCGGGTGAATAGATAGCGCTTCGAAGCGCTACTAAAGGCCAAAAAAAAGCGCTACTGAAGCCCTTTTCTGTAGTAGTGATAGCAGTTTACAGCTTCACAAGCCAGAGAGAGACGGAAATTAGACAACTTTTACAATCATTATTTTTGCTTTTACATTATTGGACTTAATTGCGCTTAATTGCTAAACATTGTCAATTTTTGGATTTTTCACTCATCCTGACCTTGTTGCCTTGCGCAGAGGATAACTAGAGCTACAAATATCGGATTTTGGTGATCTTTGTTTCCCTAGAAAGATAAGGAAGACACCTACAATTTCAGGTTTCACAAGAATTGTCAAATTAGGCCAAAATCAAGGCTTAATTAGGTCCCGAGTTCTCTGGCGCGGTTCAGTGCATAGTCCTTGATGTTCCTTCACTTAAATGGCCAAACTTACTCGTCTTAAGCCCAATTAAGGCATATGATACCTTGTTGGAAAGCTTATTCAGAGGCCCTTACTTTGGTCTAGGGTTAGGTCAGGATTAATAAGCATAAATAGCAGGTTACAGCGGCACAAGCCAGAGAGAGACTGAAATTAGACATCTTTTACAATCATTGTTTTTGCTTTTACATTATTGGGCATAATTGGGCTTAATTGCTAAACATTGTTAATTTTCGGATTTTACACTCATCCTGACCTTGTTTCCTTGCACAAAGCATAACTAGAGCTACAGATATCAGATTTTGGTGATCTTGTTGTCCCTAGAAATATAAGGAAGAGACCTACAATTTCAGGATTCGAAAGAATTGTCAAATTAGGCCAAAAACAAAGCTAAATTGGGTCCCGATTTCTCTAGCATGGATCAATGCGCAGTCCTTGATGTTCCTTCACTTAAATGGGCATAACTTACTCGTCTTAAGCCCAATTAAGGCATATGCTACCTTGTTGGAAAGCTTATTTAGAGGCCCTTACTTTGGTCAAGGGTTAGGTCAGGATCAATAAGCATAAATACCATGTTACTGCCGCACAAGCCAGAGAGAGACGAACATTAGACAACTTTTATAATCATTGTTTTTGCTTTTACATTATTGGGCTTAATTGCTAAACATTGTTAATTTTCGGATTTTTCACTCATCCTGACCTTGTTGCCTTGTGCAGTGCATAACTGGAGCTACATATATCGGATTTTGGTGATCTTGTTGTCCCTAGAAAGATAAGGAAGAGACCTACAATTTCAAGATTCACAAGAAATGTCAAATTAGGCCAACATCAAGGCTAAATTGGGTCTCGAGTTCTCTGGCACGGATCAGTGCACAGTCCTTGATGTTTCTTCACTTAAATGGGCCTAACTTACTCATCTTAAGTCCAATTAAGGCATATGAAACAATGCTGGAAAGCTTATTCAGAGGCCCTTAAATTGGTCTAGGGTTAGGTCCGGATTAATCAGCATAAATACCAGTTTATAGCCGCACAAGCCAGAGAGAGGCGGAAATTAGACAACTTTTACAATCATTATTTTTGCTTTTACATTATTGGGCTTAACTGGGATTAATTGGTAAACATTGGTAATTTTCGGATTTTACACTCATCCTGACCTTGTTGCCTTGCACAAAGCATAACTAGAGCTACAGATATCAGATTTTGGTGATCTTGCTGTCCCTAGAAATATAAGGAAGAGACCTACAAATTCAGATTTCACAAGAATTGTCAAATTAGGCCAAAATCAAAGCAAAAGTGGGACCCGAGTTCTCTGGCGTGGATCAGTGCGCAGTCCTTGACGTTCCTTCACTTAAATCGGCATAACTTACTCATCTTAAGCCCAATTAAGGCATATGATACCTTGTTGGAAAGCTTATTTAGAGGCCCTTAATTTGGTCTAGGGTTAGGTCAGGAGTAATAAGCATAAATACCAGTTTACAGCCGCACAAGCCAGAGAGAGACGAAAATTAGACAACTTTTACAATCATTGTTTTTGCTTTTACATTATTGGGCTTAATTGCTAAACATTGTTAATTTTCGGATATTTCATTCATCCTGACCTTGTTGCCTTGTGCAGAGCATAACTGGAGCTACATATATCGGATTTTGGTTATCTTGCTGTCCCTAGAAAGATAAGGAAGAGACCTACAATTTCAGATTTCACAAGAATTGTCAAATTAGGCCAAAATCAAGGCTAAATTGGGTCCCGAGTTCTCTGGCACGGATCAGTGCGCAGTCCATGATGTTACTTCACTTGAATGGGCCTAACTTACTCATCTTAAACCCAATTAAGGCATATGATACCTTGTTCGAAAGCTTATTCAGAGGCCCTTAATTTTGTCTAGGGTTAGGTCAGGATTAATCAGCATAAATAGCAGTTTACAGCTGCACAAGTCAGAGAGAGAGGGAAATTAGACAACTTTTACAATCATTGTTTTTGCTTTTACATTATTGGGCTTAATTGGGCTTAATTGCTAAACATTGTTAATTTTCGGATTTTTCACTCATCCTGACCTTGTTGCCTTGCGCAGAGCATAACTATAGCTACAGATATCGGATTTTGGTGATCTTGCTGTCCCTAGAGAGATAAGGAAGAAGCCTACAATTTAAGTTTTCACCAGAATTGTCAAATTAGGCCAAAATCAAGGCTAAATTGGGTCCCGAGTTCTCTGGCGCGGATGAGTGCGCAGTCCATGATGTTCCTTCACTTAAATGGGCCTAACTTACTCATCTTAAGCCCAATTAAGGCATATGATACCTTGTTGGAAAGCTTATTCAGAGTCCCTTACTTTGGTCTAGGGTTAGGTCAGGATTAATAATCATAAATAGCACGTTACAGCGGCACAAGCCAGAGAGAGACTGAAATTAGACATCTTTTACAATCATTGTTTTTGCTTTTGCATTATTAGGCATAAATAGGCTCGATTGCTAAACATTGTTAATTTTCGGATTTTACACTCATCCTGACCTTGTTGCCTTGCGCAAAGCATAACTAGAGCTACAAATATCAGATTTTTGTGATCTTGTTGTCCCTAGAAAGATAAGGAAGAGACCTACAATTTCAGAATTCAAAAGAATTGTCAAATTAGTCCAAAATGAAGGCTAAATTGGGTCGCGAGTTCTCTAGCACGGATCAGTGCGCAGTCCTTGATGTTCCTTCACTTAAAGGGGCATAACTTACTCGTCTTAAGCCCAATTAAGGCATATGCTACCTTGTTGGAAAGCGTATTCAGAGGCCCTTACTTTGGACAAGAGTTAGGTCAGGATCAATAAGCATAAATACCAGGTTACAGCCGCACAAGCCAGAGAGAGATGGAAATTAGACAACTTTTACAATCATTGTTTTTGCTTTTACATTATTGGGCTTAATTGCTAAACATTGTTAATTTTCGGATTTTTCACTCATCCTGACCTTGTTGCCTTGCGCAGAGCTTAACTAGAGCTACAGATATCAGATTTTGGTGATTTTGCTGTCCCTAGAAAGATAAGGAAGAGACCTACTGTTTACAGCCGCACAAACCAGAAAGAGACGGAAATTAGACAACTTTTACAATCATTGATTTTGCTTTTACATTATTGGGCTTAATTGCTAAACATTGTTAATTTTCGGATTTTTCACTCATCCTGACCTTGTTGCCTTGCGCAGAGCATAACTAGAGCGACATATATCGGATTTTGGTGATTTTGCTGTCCCTAGAAAGATAAGGAAGAGACCTACTGTTTACAGCCGCACAAGCCAGAAAGAGACGGAAATTAGACAACTTTTACAATCATTGTTTTTGCTTTTACATTATTGGGCTTAATTGCTAAACATTGTTAATTTTCGGATTTTTCACTATTCCTGACCTTGTTACCTTGCGCAGAGCATAACTAGAGCTACAGATATCGGATTTTAGTGATTTTGTTGTCCCTTGAAAGATAAGGAAGAGACCTACAATTTCAGGTTTCACAAGAATTGTCAAATTAGGCCAAAATCAAGGCTAAATTGGGTAGCGAGTTCTCTGGCGCGGATCAGTATGCAGTCCATTATGTTCCTTCACTTAAATGGGCCTAACTTACTCATCTTAAGACCAATTAAATTATATGATACCTTGTTGAAAAGCTTATTCAGAGGCCCTTAATTTGGTCTAGGGTTAGGTCAGGATTAATAAGCATAAATAGCAGTTTACAGCCGCACAAGCCAAAGAGACGGAAATCAGACAACTTTTACAATCATTGTTTTTGCTTTTACATTATTGGTCTTAATTGGGCTTAAATGCTAAACATTGTTAATTTTCGGATTTTTCACTCATCCTGACCTTGTTGCCTTGCACAGAGCATAACTATAGCTACATATATCGGATTTTGGTGATCTTGATGTCCCTCGAAAGATAAGGAAGAGACCTACAATTTCAGGTTTAACAAGGTTTGTCAAATTAGACCAAAATCAAGGCTAAATATGGGTCCCGAGTTCTCTGGCTGGGATAAGTGCACAGTCCACGATGTTCCTTCACTTTAATGGGCCTAACTTACTCATCATATGCCTAATTAAAGTAAATGATACCTTGTTGGAAAGCTTATTCAGAGGCCGCACAAACCAGAAAGAGACGGAAATTAGACTACTTTTACAATCATTGTTTTTGCTTTTACATTATTGGGCTTAATTGCTAAACATTGTTAGTTTCCGGCTTTTTCACTCATCCTGACCTTGTTGCCTTGCGCAGAGCATAACTAGAGCTACAGTAATCGGATTTGGTGATCTTGTTGTCCCTAGAAAGATAAGGAAGAGAACTACAATTTCAGGGTTCACAATTAGTGTCAAATTATGCCAAAATCAAGGTTAAATTGGGTCCCGAGTTCTCTGGCGCGGATCAGTGCGCAGTCGATTATGTTCCTTCACTTAAATGGGCCTAACTTACTCATCTTAAGCCCAATTAAGGCATATGAAAACTTGTTGGAAAGCTTATTCAGAGGCCCTTTATTTGGTCAAGAGTTGGGTTAGGATTTATGAGCATAAATAGCTGTTTGTAGCCGTACGATCCAGAAAGAGACGGAAATTAGACAACTTTTACAGCCACTGTTTTTGCTTTTACATTATTGGGCTTAATTGCTAAACATTGTTAATCTTTGGATTTTTCACTCATCCTGACCTTGTTGCCTTGCGAAGAGCATAACTAGAGCTACAGAAATCGGATTTTGTTGATTTTGCTGTCCGTAAAATGATAAGGAAGAGACCTATAATTTCAGGTTTCGCATCTATTGTCAAATCAGGCCAAAATCAAGGCTAAATTGGGTCACGATTTCTCCGGCGCGGTTCAGTGCGTTGTCCATGATGTTGCTTCACTTAAATGGGCCTCACTTACTCATCTTAAGCCCAATTAAGGCATATGATACCTTGTTCGAATGCTTATTCATAGGCCCTTAATTTGGTCTAGGGTTAGGCCAGGATTAATAAGCATAAATAGCAGTTTACAGCCTCCAAAGCCAGAGAGAGACGGAAATTAGACAACTTTTACAATCATTGTGTTTGCTTTTACATTATTGGGCTTAACTGCTAAACATTGTTAATTTTCGGATTTTCCACTCATCCTGACCTTGTTGCATTGTACAGAGCATAACTAGAGATACAGATATCGGATTTTGGTGATCTTGCTGTCCATAGAAAGACAAGGAAGAAACCTATAAATTCAGGTGTCACAAGAATTATCAAATAAGGTCAAAATCAATGCTAAATTGGGTCCCGAGTTTTCTGGCACGGATCAGTGCGCAGTCCTTGATGTTCCTTCACTTAAATGGGCCTAACTTACTCATCTTAAGCCCAATTAAGGCATATGATACCTTGTTGGAAAGCTTATTCAGAGGCCCTTAATTTGGTCCAGAGTTAGGTCAGGATCAATAAATATAAATAGCAGTTTACAGCCGCACAAGCCAGAGAGAGACGAAAGTCAGATAACTTTTACAATCATTGTTTGTGCTTTTACATTATTGGGCTTAATTGCTAAACATTGTCAATTTTCGGGTTTTTCACCCATCCTGACCTTGTTTCCTTCCGTACAGCATAACTAGAGCTATAGATATCGGATTTTGGTGATCTTGATGTCCCTAGAAAGATAAGGAAGAGACCTACAATTTCAGGTTTCACAAGAATTGTCAAATTAGACCAAAATCAAGGCTAAATTGGGTCCCGAGTTCTCTGGCCCGGTTTAGTACGTTGTCCGTGATGTTCCTTCACTTAAATGGGCGTAACTTACTCATCTTAAGCCCAATTATGGCATATGATACCTTGTTGAAACCTTATTCAGAGGCCCTTAATTTGGTTAAGGGTTAGGTCATGATTAATCAGCATAAATAGCAGTTTACAGCCGCACAAACCAGAGAGACGAAAATCAGACAACTATTACAACCATTGTTTTTGCTTTTACATTATTGGCCTTAATTGGGCTTAAATGCTACACATTGTTAATTTTCGGATTTTTCACTCATCCTGACCTAGTTGCCTTGCGCAGAGCATAACTAGAGGTACAGATATCGGATTTTGGTGATCTTGTTGTCCCTAGAATGATAATGAAGAGACCTACAATTTCAGGTTTCACAAGAATTCCCAAATTAAGCCAAAATAAAGGCTAAATTGGGTCCCGAGTTCTCTGGCGCGGATCAGTGCGCAGTCCATGATGTTCCTTCACTTAAATGGGCCTAACTTACTCATCTTAAGCCCAATTAAGGCATATGATACCTTGTTGGAAAGCATATTCAGAGGCCCTTAATTTGGTCTAGAGTTAGGTCAGGATTAATAAGGATAAATAGCAGTTTATAGCAGCACAAGCCAGAAAGAGACAAAAATTAGACAACTTTTACAGTCATTGTTTTTGCTTTTACATTATTGGGCTTAATTGCTAAACATTGTTAATTTTCGGATTTTTCACTCATCCTGTCCTTGTTGCCTTGCGCAGAGCATAACTAGAGCTACAGATATCAGATTTTGGTGATCTTGTTGTCCCTAGAAAGATAAGGAAGAAACCTACAATTTCAGGTTTCACAAGAATTGTCAAATTAGTCCAAAATCAAGGCTAAATTGTGTCCCGAGTTCTCTTGCACGGATCAATGCACAGTCCATGATGTTCCTTCTCTTAAATTGGCCTAACTTACTCATCTTAATCCCAATTAAGGCATATGATACCTTTATGGAAAGCCTATTCAGAGGCCCTTAATTTGGTCTAGGGTTAGGTAAGGATTAATAAGCATAATTAGAAGTTTACAGCTGCACAAGTCAGAGAGACGGAAATCAGACAACTTTAACAATCATTGTTTTTGCTTTTACATTATTGGTCGTAATTGGGCTTAAATGCTAAACATTGTTAATTTTTGGATTTTTCACTCATCCTGACCTTGTTACCTTGCGCAGAGCATAACTAGAGCTACAGATAATGGATTTTGGTGATCTTGCTGTCCCGAGAAACATAAGGAAGAGACCTACAATTTCAGGTGCCACAAGAATTGTCAATTTAGGCCAAAATCAAGGCTAAATTGGGTCCCGAGTTCTCTGGCGCGGATTAATACGCAGTCCATGATGTTCCTTCTCTTAAATGGGCCTAACTTACTCATCTTAAGCCCGATTAAGGCATGTGATACCTTGATGGAAAGCTTATTCATAGGCCCTTAATTTGGTCTGGGTTAGGTCAGGATTAGTAAGCATAAATAACAATTTACAGCCACACAAACTATAGAGATGGAAATAAGACAACTTTTACAATCATTGTTTTTGCTTTTACATTATTGGTCTTGCTTGGGCTTAATTGCTAAACATTGTTAATTTTCGGATTTTTCACTCATCCTGACCTTGTTAACTTGCGCAGAGCATAACTAGAGCTAAAGATATCGGTTTTTGGTGATCTTGCTGTCCCTAGAAAGATAAGGAAGAGACCTACAATTTCAGGTTTCACAAGGTTTGTCAAATTAGACCAAAATCAAGGCTAAATTGATTCCCGAATTCTCTGGCTAGGATAAGTGCGCAGTCCGTGATGTTCCTTCACTTTAATGGGCCTAACTTACTCATCTTAATCCCAATTAAGGCATATGAAACCTTGTTGAAAAGCTTATTCGGAGGCCATTAATTTGGTCCAGGGTTAGGTCAGGATTAATAAGAATAAATAGCAGTTTACAGCAGCACAAGCCGGAGAGAGAAGGAAATTAGACAATTTTTACAATCATTGTTTTTGCTTTTTCATTATTGGGCTTAATTGCTAAACATTGTTAATTTTTGGATTTTTCACTCATCCTGACCTTGTTCCCTGGCGCAGAGAGATTGGGACCCGAGTTCTCGGGCGTGGATTAGTGCGCAGTCCATGATGTTCCTTCACTTAAATGGGCCTAGCTTACTCATCCTACGCCCAATTAAGGCATATGATACCTTGTTGGAAAGCTTATTAAGAGGCCCTTCATTTGGTCTAGGATTAGGTCAGGATTAAGAAGCATAAATAGCAGTTTACAGCCGCACAAGCCAGAGAGAGACGGAAATTAGACAACTTTCACAATCATTGTTTTTGCTTTTACATTATTGGTCTTAATTGGACTTAATTGCTAAACATTGTTCATTTTCGGATTTTTCACTCTTCCTGACCTTGTCGCCGTACGCAGAGCATAACTAGAGCAACAGATATCGGATTTTGGTGATCTTGCTGTCCCTAGAAAGATAAGGAATAGTCCTACAATTTCAGGTTTCACAAGAATTGTCAAATTAGGCCAAAATCAAGGCTAAAATGGGTCCCGGGTTCTCTGGCGCGGATCAGTGCGCAGTCCATGATGTTCCTTCACTTAAATGGGACTAACTTACTCATCTTAAGCCTAATTAAGGCATATGATACCTTATTGGAATGCTTATTCGGAGGCCCCTTAATTTGGTCTAGGGTTAGGTCAGGATTAGTAAGCATAAATAGTAGTTTACAGCCGCACAAGCCTGAGAGAGAAGGAAATTAGACAACTTTTACAATCATTGTTTTTGCTTTTACATTATTGGGCTTAATTGCTAAAAATTGTTAATTTTCGGATTTTTCACACATCCTGACCTTGTTGCCTTGCGCAGAGCATAACTAGAGCTACAGATATCGGATTTTGGTGATCTTGCTGCCCTAGAAAGATAAAGAATAGACCTACAATTTCAGGTTTCACAAGAATTGTCAAATTAGGCCAAAATCAAGGCTAAAGTAGGTCCGGAATTCTCGGGCGTGGATCAGTGCGCAGTCCATGATGTTCCTTCACTTAAATGGGCCTAACTTACTCATCTTAAGCCTAATTAAGGCATATGATACCTTATTGGAAAGCTTATTTGGAGGCCCTTAATTTGGTCTAGGGTTAGGTCAGGATTAGTAAGCATAAATAGTAGTTTACAGCCGCACAAGCCTGAGAGAGACAGAAATTAGACAACTTTTACAATCGTCGTTTTTGCTTTTACATTATTGGGCTTAATTGATAAACATTGTTAATTTTCGGATTTTTCACTCATCCTGACCTTGTTGCCTTGCGCAGAGCATAACTTGAGCTAAAGATATCGGTTTTTGGTGATCTTGTTGTCCCTAGAAAGATAAGGAAGAGACCTACAATTACAGCTTTCACAAGTATTGTCAAATTAGGGCAAAATCAAGGTTAAATTGGGTCCCGAGTGCTCTGGCGTGGATCATTGGGCAGTCAATGATGATCCTTCACTTAAATGGGCCTAACTTACGCATCTTAAGCCCAATTAAGGCATATGATACCTTGTTGGATAGCTTATTCGGAGGCCCTTAATTTGGTCTAGGGTTGGGTGAGGAATAATAAGCATAAATAGCAGTTTACAGTCACACAAGCCATAGAGAGACGGAAATTAGACAACTTTTACAATCATTGTTTTTGCTTTTATATTATTGGGCTTAATTGCTAAACATTGTTAATTTTCGGATTTTTCACTCATCCTTACCTTGTTGCCTTGTACATAGTATAACTAGAGCTACAAATATCGGATTTTGGTGATCTTGCAGTCCCTAGAAAGATAAGGAAGAGACATACAATTTCCGGTTTCACAAGAATTGTCAAATTAGACCAAAATCAAGGCTAAATTGGGTCCCGAGTTCTCTGGCGCGGTTTAGTACGTTGTCCGTGATGTTCCTTCACTTAAATGGGCGTAACTTACAAATCTTAAGCCCAATTATGGCATATGATACCTTGTTGAAACCTTATTCAGAGGCCCTTAATTTGGTTAAGGGTTAGGTCAGGATTAATCAGCATAAATAGCAGTTTACAGCCGCACAAGCCAGAGAGACGAAAATCAGACAACTATTACAACCATTGTTTTTGCTTTTACATTATTGGCCTTAATTGGGCTTAAATGCTAAACATTGTTAATTTTCGGATTTTTCACTCATCATGACCTTGTTGCCTTGCGCAAAGCATAACTAGAGCTACAGATATCGGATTTTGGTGATCTTGCTGTCCCTAGAAAGATAATGAAGAGACCTACAATTTCAGGTTTCACAAGAATTCCCAAATTAAGCCAAAATAAAGGCTAAATTGGGTCCCGAGTTCTCTGGCGCGGATCAGTGCGCAGTCCATGATGTTCCTTCACTTAAATGGGCCTAACTTACTCATTTTAAGCCCAATTAAGGCATATGATACCTTGTTGGAAAGCTTATTCAGAGGCCCTTAATTTGGTCTACAGTTAGGTCAGGATTAATAAGCATAAATAGCAGTTTATAGCAGCACAAGCCAGAGAGAGACGGAAATTAGACAACTTTTACAATCATTGTTTTTGCTTTTACATTATTGGGCTTAATTGCTAAACATTGTTAATTTTCGGATTTTTCACTCATCCTGACCTTGTTGCCTTGCGCAGAGCATAACTAGAGCTACAGATATCGGATTTTGGTGATCTTGTTGTCCCTAGAAAGATAAGGAAGAGACCGACAATTTCAGGTTTCACAAGAATTGTCAAATTAGTCCAAAATCAAGGCTAAATTGTGTCCCGAGTTCTCTGGCATGGATCAATGCACATCCATGATGTTCCTTCTTAAATTGGCCTAACTTACTCATCTTAATCCCAATTAAGGCATATGATACCTTTTTGGAAAGCTTATTCGGAGGCCCTTAATTTGGTCTAGGTGTGGTAAGGATTAATAAGCATAAATAGAGTTTACAGCCGCACAAGCCGAGAGAGACGGAAATGAGACAACTTTTACAATCATTGTTTTTGCTTTTACATTATTGGCTAATTGGGCTTAAATGCTAAACATTGTTAATTTTTGGATTTTTCACTCATCCCGACCTTGTTGCCTTCATGCAGAGCATAACTAGAGCTACGGATATCGGATTTTGGTGATCTTGCTGTCCCTAGAAAGATAAGGAAGAGACCTACAATTTCAAGTGCCACAAGAATTGTCAAATTAGGCAAAAATCAAGGCTAAATTGGGTCCCGAGTTCTGGCGGGATTAATCGCTCCATGATGTTCCTTCACTTAAATGGGCCTAACTTACTCATCTTAAGCCCAATTAAGGCATATGATACCTTGTTGGAAAGCTTATTCGTAGGCCCTTAATTTGGTCTAGGGTTAGGTCAGGATTAATAAGCATAAATAGCAGTTTACAGCCGCACAAACTATAGAGACGGAAATTAGACAACTTTTACAATCATTGTTTTTGCTTTTACATTATTGGCTTTGGTTAATTGCTAAACATTGTTAATTTTCGGATTTTTCACTCATCCGACCTTGTTACTTGGGCATAACTAGAGCTAAAGATATCGGTTTTGTGATCTTGCTGTCCCTAGAAAGATAAGGAAGAGACCTACAATTTCAGGTTTCACAAGGATTGTCAAATTAGACCAAAATCAAGGCTAAATTGGGTCCCTTCTCCGCGGATAAGTGCTCCATGATGTTCCTTCACTTAAATGGGCCTAACTTCCTCATCTTAATCCCAATTAAGGCATATGATACCTTGTTGAAAAGCTTATTCGGAGGCCATTAATTTGGTCTAGGGTTAGGTCAGGATTAATAAGCATAAATAGCGTTTACAGCGCACAAGCCGGAGAGAGAAGGAAATTAGACAACTTTTACAATCATTGTTTTTGCTTTTTCATTATTGGGCTTAATTGCTAAACATTGTTAATTTTTGGATTTTTCACTCATCCCGACCTTGTTGCCTTGAGACTAGAGCTCGATATGTGGGATCCACAAGTAAAGTGGGTCCCGAGTTCTCGGGCGTGGATTAGTCCGCGGTCCATGATGTTCCTTCACTTAAATGGGCCTAACTTACTCATCTTAAGCCCAATTAAGGCATATGATACCTTGTTGGAAAGCTTATTCAGAGGCCCTTAATTTGGTCTAGGCTAAGGTCAGGAATAATAAGCATCAATAGCAGTTTACAGCCGCACAAGCCAGAGAGAAACGAAAATTAGACAACTTTTACAATCATTGTTTTTGCTTTTACATTATTGGTCTTAATTGGGCTTAATTGCTAAACATTGTTAATTTTCGGATTTTTCACTCATCCTAACCTTTTCGCCTTGCGCAGAGCATAACTAGAGCTACAGATATCTGATTTTGCTGATCTTGATGTCTCTAGAAAGATAAGGAAGAGACCTACAATTTCGTGTATCACAAGAATTGTCAAATTAGGCCAAAATCAAGGCTAAATTGGTTCCCGAGTTCTCTGGCACGGATCAGTGCGCAGTCCATGATGTTCCTTCACTTGAATGGGCCTAACTTATTCATCTTAAGCCCAGTTAAGGTATATGATACCGTGTTGGAAAGCATATTTAGAGGCCCTTAATTTGGTCTTGGGTTAGTTTAGTATTAATAAGCATAAATAGCAGTTTACAGCCGCACAAGCCAGAGTGAGACGGAAATTAGACAACTTTTTCAGGCATTTTCTTGCCTTTACATTATTGGGCTTAATTTCTAAACATTGTTAATTTTCGGATTTTTCACTCATCCTGACCTTGTTGCCTTACGCAGAGCATAACTAGAGCTACAGATATCGGATTTTGGTGATCTTGCTGTCCCTTGAAAGATAAGGAAGAGACCTACAATTGCAGGTGTGACAAGAATTGTCAAATTAGGCCGAAATCAAAGCTAAATTGGCTCCCGAGTTCTGCTCGCGGGATTAGTGCGAAGTCCATGATGTTCCTTCACTTAAATTGGCCTAACTTACGCATCTTAAGCACAATTAAGGCATATGATACCTTGTTGGAAAGCTTATTCGGAGGCCCTTAATTTGGTCTAGGATTAGGTCAGGATTAATAAGCATAAATAGCAGTTTACAGCCGCACAAGCCGTAGAGAGACGGAAGTTAGACAACTTTTACAATCATTGTTTTTGCTTTTACATTATTGGCTTAATTGGCTTAATTGCTAAACATTGTTAATTTTCGGATTTTTCACTCTTCCTTACCTTGTTGCCTTACTCGAGCATAAATTGACCTACAGATATCGGATTTTGGTGATCTTGCTGTCCCTAGAAAAATAAGGAATATACCTACAATTTTAGGTTTCACAAGAATTGTCAAATTAGGCCAAAATCAAGGCTAAATAGGGTCTCGAGTTCTCTGGCATGGGCCTAACTCACTCATCTTAAGCCCAATTAAGGCATATGATACCTTGTTGGAAAGCTTATTTAGAGTTCCCTTAATTTGGTCTAGGGTTAGGTCATGCTTAATAAGCATGAATAGCAGTTTACAACCGCACAAACCAGAGTGAGACGAAAATTAGCCAACTTTTACAATTATTGTTTTTGCTTTTACATTATTGGGCTTAATTTCTAAACATTGTTAATTTTCTGATTTTTCACTCATCCTGACCTTGTTGCCTTGCACAGAGCATAACTTGAGCCACATATATCGGTTTTTGGTGATCTTGCTGTCCCTACAAAGATAAGGAAGAGACCTACGATTTCAGCTTTCACAAGAATTGTCAAATTTGGCCAAAATCAAAGTTAAAGTGGGTCCCGAGTTCTCTGGCGCGGATTAGTGCGCAGTCCATGATGTTCCTTCACTTAAATTGGCCTAATTTACTCATCTTAATCCCAATTAAGGCATATGATACCTTGTTCGAAAGCTTATTCAGAGACCCTTAATTTGGTCTAGGGTTTGGTCAGGATAAATAAGCATTAATAGCAGTTTACAGCCGCACAAGCCAGAGAGAGACGAAAATTAAACAACTTTTACAATCATTGTTTTTGCTTTTACATTATTGGGCTTAATTGCTAAACATTGTTAATTTTCTGATTTTTCACTCATCCTGACCTTGTTGCCTTGCACAGAGAATAACTTGAGCCACATATATCGGTTTTTGGTGATCTTGATGTCCCTACAAAGATAAGGAAGATACCTACAATTTCAGGTTTCACAAGAATTGTCAAATTAGGCGAAACTCAAAGCTAAAGTAGGTCCCGAGTACTCTGGCGCGGATCAGTGGGCAGTCAATGATGATCCTTCACTTAAATTGGCCTAACTTACTCATCTTAAGCCCAATTAAGGCATATGATACCTTGTTCGAAAACTTATTCAGAGACCCTTAATTTGGTCTAGGGTTTGGTCAGGATAAATAAGCATTAATAGCAGTTTACAGCCGCACAAGCCAGAGAGACGAAAATTAGACAACTTTTGCAATCATTGTTTTTGCTTTTACATTATTGGGGTTACTTGCTAAACATTGATAATTTTCGGATTTTTCACTAATCCAGACCTTGTTGCCTTTCGCAGAGCATAACTTGAGCTACAGATATTGGATTTTGGTGATCTTGCTTTCCCTAGAAAGATAAGGAAGAGACCTACAATTTCAGGTTTCACAAGAATTGTCAAATTTGGCCAAAATCAAGGCTAAATTGGGTCCCGAGTTCTTGGGCGTGGATCAGTGCGTTGTTCATGATGTTCCTTCACTTAAAAGGGCCTAACTTACTCATCCTAAACCCAATTATGGCATATGAAACCTTGTTGGAAAGCTTATTCAGAGGCCCTTCATTTGGTCTAGGATTAGGTCAGGATTGATAAGCATAAATAGCAGTTTACAGTCGCACAAGCCAGAGAGAGACTGAAATTAGACAACTTTTACAATCATTGTTTTTGCTTTTACATTATTGGTCTTAATTGGGCTTAATTGCTAAACATTGTTAATTTTCTGATTTTTCACTCAACCTGACCTTGTTGTCTTGCACAGAGCAAAACTAGAGCTACAGATATCGGATTTTTCTTATCTTGTTGTCTCTAGAAAGTTTAGGAAGAGACCTACAATTTCAGGTGTCACAAGAATTATCAAATTAGACCAAAATCAAGGCTAAATTGAATCCCGAGTTCTCTGGTGCGGATCAGTGCGCAATCCATGATGTTCCTTACTTAAATGGGCCTAACATACTCATCTTAAGCCCAATTAAGGCGTATGATACCTTATTGGAAAGATTATTTAGAGGCCCTTAATTTGGTCTAGGGTTAGGTCAGGAATAGTAAGCATAAATAGTAGTTTACAGCCGCACAAGCCAGAGAGAGACGGAAATTACACAACTTTTACAATCATTGTTTTTGCTTTCACATTATTGGGCTTGATTGATAAACATTGTTAATTTTCGGATTTTTCACCCATGCTGACCTTGTTGCCTTGCGCAGAGCATAACTAGAGCTACAGATATCGGTTTTTGGTGCTCTTGTTGTCCCTAGAAAGATATGGAAGAGACCTACAATAACATGTTTCACATGAATTGTCAAATTAGGCCAAAATAAAGGCTACATTGGGACCCGAATTCTCTGGCGCGGATCAGTGGGCAGTCAATGATGTTCCTTCACATAAATGGGCCTAACTTACTAATCTTAAGCCCAATTATGGCATATGATACCTTGTTGGAAAGCTCATCCAGAGGCCCTTAATTTTGTCTAGTGTTATGTTAGGATTAATAAGCATGAATAGCAGTTTAATGCCGCACAAGCAATAGAGAGACGAAAATTAGACAACTTTTACAATCATTGTTTTTGCTTTTACATTATTGACCTTAATTGCTAAACATTGTTAATTTTGGGATTTTTCACTCATCCTGACCTTGTTGCCTTGCGCAGAGCATAACTAGAGCTGCAGATATCAGATTTTTGTGATCTTGCTGTCCCTAGAAAGATAAGGAAGACACTTCCAATTTCAGGATTCACAAGAATTGTCAAATTAGGCCAAAATCATGGCTAAATTGGGTCCCGAGTTCTCGGGCGTGGATTAGTGCGAAGTCCATGATGTTCCTTCATAAAAATGGGCCTAACTTACTCATCTTAAGCCCAATTAAGGCATATGATACCTTATTGGAAAGCTTATTCAGAGGCCCTTAATTTGGTCTCGGATTAGGTCAGGATTAATAAGCATAAATAGCAGTTTACAACAACACAAACCAGAGAGATGGAAATTAGACAACTTTTACACTCATTGTTTTTGCTTTTACAATATTGGTCTTAATTGGGCTTAATTGCTAAATATTGTTAATTTTATGATTTTTCACTCATCCAGACCTTGTTGCCTTGCACAGAGCATAACTAGAGCTACAGATATCGGATTTTGGTGATCTTGCTGTCTCTAGAAAGATAAGGAAGAGACCTACAATTTCAGGTGTCACTAGAATTATCAAATTAGGCCAAAATCAAGGCTAAATTGTGTCCCGAGTTCTCTGGTACGGATCAGTGTGCAGTCCATGATGCTCCTTCGCTTAAATGGGCCTAACTTTCTCATGTTAAGCCCAATTAAGGCATATGATACTTTGTTGGAAAGCTTATTCAGAGGCACTTAATTTGGTCTAGGGTTAGGTCTAGATTAGTAAGCATAAATAGTAGTTTAGAGCCGCACAAGCTAGAGAGAAACAGAAATTAGACAACTTTTAACATCGTTGTTTTTGCTTTTACATTATTGGGCTTAATTGCTAAACACTGTTAATTTTCGGATTTTTCACTCTTCCTGACCTTGTTGCCTTGTGCAGAGCATAACTAGAGCTACAGATATCGGTTTTTGGTGATCTTGTTGTCCCTAGAAAGATATGGAAGAGACCTACAATAACATGTTTCACATGAATTGTCATATTAGGCCAAAATCAAGGCAAAAATGGGTCCCGAGTTCTCTAGAGCGGATCTGTGGGCAGTCAATGATGTTCCTTCACTTAAATGAGCCTAACTTACTCATCTTAAGCCCAATTAGGGCATAAGATACCTTGTTGGAAAGCTTATTCAGAGGCCCTTAATTTGGTCTAGGATTAGGTCAGGATTAATAAGCATAAATAGCAGTTTACAGCCGCACAAGCCAGAGAGAGACGAAAATTAGACAACTTTTACAATCGTTGTCTTTGCTTTAGTTTATTGAGCTTAATTGCTAAACATTGTTAATTTTTGGATTTTTCACTCATCCTGACCTTGTTGCCTTGCGCAGAGCATAACTAGAGCTACAGATATCGTATTTTGGTGATCATGTTGTCCCTAGAAAGATAAGGAAGAGACTTACAATTTCAGGTTTCACAAGAAATGTCAAATTAGGCCAAAATCAAAGCTAAATTGGGTCCCGAGTTCTCTGGCCCGGATCAGAGCGCAGTCCATGATGTTCCTTCACTTAAATGGGCGTAACTTACTGATCTTTAGTCCAATTAAGGCATACGATACCTTTTTGGAAAACTTATTAAGAGGCCCTTAATTTGGTCTAGGGTTAGGTCAGGAATAATTGACATAAATAGCAGTTTACAGCCGCACAAGCCAGAGAGAGACGGAAGTTAGACAACTTTTACAATCATTATTTTTGCTTTTACATTATTGGGCTTAATTGTAAACATTGTTAATTTTCGGAATTTTCACTCATCCTGACCTTGTTGCCTTGCGCAGAGCATCACTAGAGCTACAGATATCGGATTTTGGTGGTCTTGATGTCCCTAGAAAGATAAGGAAGAGACCTACAATTTCCGGTGACAAAAGAATTGTCAAATTAGGCCAAAATCAAGGCTAAATTGGGTCCAAAGTTCTCTGGCGCGGATCAGTGGGTAGTCCATGATGTTCCTTCACTTAAATGGGCCTAACTTACTCATCTGAAGCCCAATTAAGGCATATGATACCTTGTTGGAAAGCTTAATCAGAGGCCATTAATTTGGTTTAGGGATAGGTCATGATGAATAAGCATAAATACCAGCTTACATCCGCACAAGCCCGATAGAGACGGAAATTAAACAACTTTTACAATCATTGTTTTTGATTTTACATTATTGGGCTTAATTGCTAAACATTGTTAATTTTCTGATTTTTCACTCATCCTTACCTTGTTGCCTTGCACAGAGCATAACTAGAGCTACATATATCGGATTTTGGTGATCTTGCAGTCTCTAGAAAGATAAGGAAGAGACCTACAATTTCAGGTTTCACTAGAATTATCAAATTAGGCCAAAATCAGGAATAATAGGCATAAATAGCAGTTTACAGTCGCATATGCCAGAGAGAGACGGAAATTGGACAACTTTTACAATCATTGTTTTTTCTTTTACATTATGGGGCTTAAATGTAAACATTGTTAATTTTCGGATTTTTCTCTCATCCTGACCTTGTTGCCTTGCGCAGAGCATCACTAGAGCTACAGATATCGGATTTTGGAGGTCTTACTCTCCCTAGAAAGATGAGGAAGAGACCTACAATTTCAGGTGATACAAGAATTGCCAAATTAGGCCAAAATCAAGGCTAAATTGGGTCCCGAGTTCTCGGGCGTGGATTAGTGCCCAATCAATGATGTTCCTATACTTAAATGGGCCTAACTTATTCAGAGGCCTTTAAATTGTCTAGGGTTAGGACAGGATTAATAAGCATAACTAGCAGTTTCTGTACCGCAAAGCCATAGAGAGACGAAAATTAGACAACTTTTACAATCATTGTTTTTGCTTTTACATTATTGGGGTTAATTGCTAAACATTGTTAAATTTCGGATTTTTCACACACCCTGACCTTGTTGTCTTGCGCAGAGCTAAACTAGAGCTACAGAATCGGATTTTGGTGATCTTGCTGTCCCGAGAAAGATAAAGAAGAGACCTACAATTTCAGGTTTCACAAGAATTGTCAAATTAGGCCAAAATCAAGGCTAAATTGGGACCCGAGTTCTCTGGCGCGTATCAGTGTGCAGTCCATGATGTTCCTTCACTAAAATGGGCCTAACTTACTCATCTTAAGCCCAATTAAGGCATATGACATCTTGTTGGAAAACTTATTCAGAGGCCCTTAATTTGGTCCAGGGTTAGGTCAGGATTAATAAGCATAAATAGCAGTTTACAGCCGCACAAGCCAGAGAGAGACGGAAATTAGACAACTTTTACAATCATTGTTTTTTGCTTTTACATTATTGGGCTTAATTGGGCTTAATTGCTAAACATTGTTAATTTTCGGATTTTTCACTCATACCGACCTTGTTGCCTTGCGCAGAGCATAACTTGAGCTACAGATATCGGATTTTGGTGATCTTGCTGTCCCTAGAAAGATAAGGAAGAGACCGACAATTTCAGGTGTCACGAGAATTGTCAAATTAGGCCAAAACCAAGGCTAAATTGGGTCCTGAATTCTCTGGTGCGGATCATTACGCAGTCCATGATGTTCCTTCACTTAAATGGATCTAATTTACTCATCTTAAGCCCAGTTTAAGCATATGATATCTTGTTGGAAAGCTTATTCAGAGGCCCTTAATTTGGTCTAGGGTTGGGTCAGGATTAATAAGCATAAATAGCAGTTTACTGCCGCACAAGCCAGAGAGACACGGAAATTAGATAACTTTTACAATCATTGTTTTTGCTTTTAAATTATTGGTCTTAATTGGGCTTAATTGCTAAACATTGTTAATTTTAGGATTTTTCACTCATCCTGACCTTGTTGCCTTGCGCAGAGCATAACTAGAGCTACAGATATAAGATTTTGGTGATCTTGCTGTCCCTAGAAAGATATGAAGGGACCTACAATTTCAGGTTTCACAAGAATTGTCAAATTAGGCCAAAATGAAGGCTAAATTGGGTCCCGAATTCTCTAGCGCGTATCAGTGCGCAGTCCATGATGTTCCTTCACTTAAATGGGCCTAACTTACTCATCTTAAGCCCAATTAAGGCATATGATACCTTGTTGGAAAGCTTATTCAGAGGCCCTTAATTTGGCCAAGGGTTAGGTCATGATTAATAAGCATAATAGCAGTTTACAGCCGCACAAACCAGAGAGAGACGGAAATTAGACAACTTTTACAATCATTGTTTTTGCTTTTACATTACTTGGCTTAATTGCTAAACATTGTTAATTTTCGGAATTTTCACCCATCCTGACCTTATTGCCTTGCGCAGAGCATAACTAGAGCTACAGATATCGGACTTTGGTGATCTTGCTGTCCCTAGAAAGATAAGGAAGAGACCTACTATTTTAGGTTTCACAAGAATTGTCAAATTAGGCCAAAGTCAAGGCTAAATTGGGTCCCGAGTTCTCTAGCACGGATCAGTGCGCAGTCCATGATGTTCCTTCACTTAAATGGGCCTAACTTACCCATCTTAAGCCCAATTAAGGTATATGATACCTTGTTGGAAAGCTTATTCAGAGGCCCTTAATTTGGTCTAGGGTTAGGTCAGGATTAATAAGAATATATTGTAGTTTACAGCGGCACAAGTCAGAAAGATACGGAAATTAGAAAACTTTTACAATCATTGTTTTTGCTTTTAAATTATTGGGCTTAACTGCTAAACATTGTTAATTTTCTGATTTTTCACTCATCCTGACCTTGTTGCCTTGCGCAGAGCATAACTAGAGCTACAGATATTGGATTTTGGTGATCTTGTTGTCCCTAGCAAGATAAGGAAGAGACCTACAATTTCAGGTTTCACAAGAATTTTCAAATTACGCCAAAATCAAGGATAAATTGGGTCCCGAGTTCTTTGGCGTGGATCAGTGCGCAGTTGATAATGTTCGTTCACCTAGATGGGCCTAACTTACTCATCTTAAGCCCAATTAAGGCATATGATACCTTGTTGGAAAGCTTATTCAGAGGTCCTTAATTTGGTCTAGGGTTAGTTCAGGATTAATAAGCATAAATAGAAGTTTACAGCCGCACATGCAGTGAGAGACGGAAATTATACAACTTTTACAATCATTGTATTTGCTTTTACATTATTGGGCTTAATTGTCAAACTTTGTTAATTTTCGGATTTTTCACTCTTCCTGACCTTGTTGCGTTGCACAGAGCATAACTAGAGATACATATATCGGATTTTGGCGATCTTGCTGTCCATAGAAAGATAAGGAAGAGACCTATAATTTCAGGTTTCACAAGAATTGTCAAATTAGGCCAAATTCAAGGCTAAATTGGGTCCCGAGTTTTCTGGCGTGGATCAGTGCGCAGTCCATGATGTTCCTTGACTTAAATGGGCCTAACTTAGTCATCTTAAGCCCAATTAAGGCATATGATTCCTTGTTTGAAAGCTTATTCAGAGGCCCTTAATTTGGTCTAGGGTTAGGTCAGGATTAATAAGAATAAATAGCAGTTTACAGCCGCACAAGCCAGAGAGACGGAAATTAGACAAATTTTACAATCATTGTGTTTGCTTTTACATTATTGGGCTTACTTACTAAACATTGTTAACTTTCGGATTTTTCACTCGTCCTGACCTTGTTGCCTTGCACAGAGCATAACTAGAGCTACAGATATCAGATTTTGGTGATCTTGCTGTCCATAGAAAGATAAGGAAGAGACCTATAATTTCTGGTTTCACAAGAATTGTCAAATTAGGCCAAAATCAAGGCTAAAATGCGTCCCGAGTTTTCTGGCACGGATCAGTGCGCAGTCCATGATGTTGCTTCACTTAAATGGGCCAAACTTACTTATCTTAAGCCCAATTAAGGCATATGATACCTTGTTGGAAAGCTTATTCAGAGGCCCTTAATTTGGTCTAGGGTTAGGTCAGGATTAATGTTGAGTCACCAAGTGTACAGGTCGTCGTCGCAAGTTATAAAAAACACGGTAAGAATTTACCGAGGTCGAACACAAGGATTGGGCTACCAATTCTACCAATTCGCGAGAAATTCAATAAGTTTGGCCAAGTGTAACAAGTGGTTGCGAGAGAGATTAAGATCGCCTTTCAAATAACAATTCAAATAGAGAACGATTAATTAAAATCTGGAGTTTAAAACATCTAAGGTCACAATTCCACCTACCCAATCATGCATAGTACCCAAGTGATGATGATTCTTCCCTATGTTCAATTACAATGTCAACCAGGACCCCCCAAATTCTCCTAAATTCACTGTCGTGCTCAATAGGACGTATTCAACGTTTGGATTAATTTCGTCTAGGGTTAGGCCAGGATTACTAAGAATATATCATAGTTTACAGTCGCACAAGTCAGAGAGAGACAGAAATTAGACAACTATTACAATCCTTGTTTTTGCTTTTACATTATTGGGCTTAATTGCAAAACATTGTTAATTTTCGGATTTTTCACTCATCCTGACCTTGTTGCCTTACGCAGAGCATAACTGGAGCTTCAGATATCGGACTTTGGTGATCTTGCTGTCCCTAGAAAGATAAGGAAGAGATCTACAATTTCAGGTTTCAAAAGAATTGTCAAATTAGGCCAAAATCAAGGCTAAATTAGGTCCCAAGTTCTCTGGCGCGGATCAGTGGGCAGTCAATGATGTTCCTTCACTTAAATGGGCCTAACTTACTCATCTTAAGCCCAATTAAGGCATATGATACCTTGTTGGAAAGCTTATTAAGAGGCCCTTAATTTGGTCTAGGGTTTGGTCAGGATTAATAAGCATAAATAGCAGTTTACAATCACACAAACCAGAGAGAGACGAAAATTAGACCACTTTTACAATTATATTTTTTGCTTTTACATTATTGAGCTTAATTGCGAAACATTGTTAATTTTCGGATTTTTCACTCATCCTGACCTTGTTACCTTGCGCAGAGCATAACTAGAGCTCCAGATATCGGATTTTTGTGATCTTGCTGTTGCTAGAAAGATAAGGAAGAGACCTACAATTTCAAGTTTCACAAGACTTGCCAAATTAGGCTAAAATCAAGGCTAAATTGGGTCCCGAGTTCTCTGATGCGGATCAGTGTGCAGTTAATGATGTTCCATCACTTAAATGGGCCTAACTTACTTATCTTAACCCCCAATTAAGGCATATGATACCTTGTTGGAAAGCTTATTCAGAGGCCCTTAATTTTGTCTAGGGTTATGTCAGGATTAATAAGCATATATAGCAGTTTACAGCCGGACAAGCCATAGAGAGACGAAAATTAGACAACTTTTACAATCATGGTTTTTGCTTTTACATTATTGAGCTTAATTGCTAAACATTGTTAATTATCGGATTTTTCACTCATCCTGACCTTGTTGCCTTGCGTAGAGCATAACTAGAGCTACAGATATCGGATTTTTGTGATCTTACTGTCCCTAGAAAGATTAGGAAGAGACCTATAATTTCATGTTCCTCAAGAATTGTCAAATTCGGCCAAAATCAAGGATAAATTGGGTCCCGAGTTCTCGGACGTGGATCAGTGCGCAGTCCATGATGTTCCTTCACATTAATGGGCCTAACTTACTCATCTTAAGCCAAATTAAGGCATATGATACCTTGTTGGAAAGCTTATTCACAGGCCCTTAATATGGTCTAGGGTTAGGTCAGGATTAATAAGCATAAATAGCAATTTACAGCTGCACAAGCCAGAGAGAGACGAAAATTAGACCACTTTTATAATTATAGTTTTTGCTTTTACATTATTGAGCTTAATTGCTAAACATTGTTAATTTTCTGATTTTTCACTCATCCTGACCTTCTTGCCTTGCGCAGAGCATAACTAGATCTACAGATATCGGATTTTGGTGATCTTCCTGTCTCTAGAAAGATAAGGAAGAGACCTACAATTTCTGGTTTCATAATAATTATCAAATTAGGCTAAAACCAAAGCTAAAACGAGTTCTGAGTTCTCTGGCACGGATCAGTTCTCGGTCCATGATGTTCCTTCACTTAAATGGGCCTAACTTACTCAACTTAAGCCCAATTAAGGCATATGATACCTTGCTGGAAAGCTTATTTAGAGGCTCTTAATTTGGTCTAGGGTGAGGCCAGGATTAATAATAATATATAGTAGTTTACAACCGCACAAGTCAGAGAGAGACGGAAATTAGAGAACTTTTACAATCCTTGTTTTTGCTTTTGCATTATTGGGCTTAATTGCTAAACACTGTTAATTTTCGGATTTTTCACGCATACTAACCTTGTTGCCTTGCACAGACCATAATTGGAGCTTCAGATATCGGATTTTGGTGATCTTGCTGTCCCTAGAAAGATAAGGAAGAGACCTACAATTTCAGGTTTCAAAAGAATTGTCAAATTAGGCCAAAATCAAGGCTAAATTGGGTCCCAAGTTCTCTGGAGCGGATTAGTGGGCAGTCAATGATGTTCCTTCACTTAAATGGACCTAACTTACTCATCTTAAGCTCAATTATGGCATATGATACCTTGTTGGAAAGCTTATTCAAAGGCCCTTAATTTGGTCTAGGGTTAGGTCAGGATTAATAAGCATAAATAGCAGTTTACAGCCGCACAAGCCAGAGAGAGACGGAAATTAGACAACTTTTACAATCATTGTTTTTGCTTTTACATTATTGGGCTTAATTGCTAAACATTTTTAATATTCGGAATTTTCACTCATCCTGACCTTGTTGCCTTGCGCAGAGCATAGCTAGAGCTACAGATATCGGACTTTGGAGATCTTGCTGTCCCTAGAAAGATAAGAAAGAGACCTACAATTTAAGGTTTCACAAGAATTGTCAAATTAGGCCAAAATCAAGGCTAAATTGGGTCCCGTGTTCTCTAGAGCGGATTAGTGCGCAGTCCATGATGTTCCTTCACTTAAATGGGCCTAACTTACTCATCTTAAGCCCAATTAAGGCATATGATACCTTGCTGGAAAGCTTATTCCGAGGCCCTTAATTTGGTTTAGGGTTATGTCAGGATTAGTAAGAATATATAGTAGTTTACTGCCGCACAAGTCAGAGAGAGACGAAAATTAGACCACTTTAACAATCATTGTGTTTGCTTTTACATTATTAGGCTTAATTGCTAAACATTGTTAGTTTTCGGATTTTTCACTCATCCTGACCTTGTTGCCTTGCGCTTGGGCATAACTGGAGCTACAGATATCGGATTTTGGTGATCTTGTTGACCCTAGAAAGATAAAGAAGAGACCTACAATTTCAGGTTTCACAAGAATTGTCAAATTAGGCCAAAACTAAGGCTAAATTGGGTCCCGAGTTCTCTGGCATGGATCAGTGCGCTGTCGATAATGTTCCTTCACTTAAATGGTCCTAACTTACTCATATTTAGCCCAATTATGACATATGATACCTTTTTGGAAATCTTATTCAGAGGCCCTTAATTTGGTATAGGGTTAGGTTAGGATTAATAAGCATAAATAGCAGTTTACAGCCGCACAAGCCAGTGAAAGAGGGAAATTAGACAACTTTTACAATCGTTATTTTTTCTTTTACATTATTGGGCTTAATTGCTAAACATTGTTAATTTTCGGATTTTTCACTCATCCTGACCTTGTTGCCTTACGCAGAGCATAACTAGAGCAACAGATATCGGATTTTGGTGATCTTGCTGTCCCTAGAGATATAAGGAAGAGACCTACAATTTCAAGTTTCACAAGAATTGTCTAATTAGGCCAAAATCAAGGCTAAATTGGGTCTCGAGTTCTTTGGCGCGGATCAGTGCGCAGTCCACGATGTTCCTTCACTTAAATGGGCCAAGCTTACTCATCTAAAGCCCAATTAAGGCATATGATACCTTGTTGGAAAGCTTATTCTGAGGCCCTTAATTTGGTCTAGGGTTAGGCCAGGATTAATAAGAACATATAGTAGTTTACAGCCACACAAGTCAGAGAGAGATGGAAATTAGACAACTTTAACAATCATTGTGTTTGCTTTTACATTATTAGGCTTAATTGCTAAACATTGTTAGTTTTCGGATTTTTCACTCATCCTGACCTTGTTGCCTTGCGCTTGAGCATAACTAGAGCTACAGATATTGGATTTTGGTGATCTTGTTGACCCTAGAAAAATAAGGAAGTGACCTACAATTTCAGGTTTCACAAGAATTGTCAAATTAGGCCAAAACTAAGGCTAAATTGGGTCCCGAGTTCTCTGGCATGGATCAGTGCGCTGTCGATAATGTTCCTTCACTTAAATGGGCCTAACTTAGTCATATTTAGCCCAATTATGACATATGATACCTTGTTCGAAATCTTATTCAGAGGCCCTTAATTTGGTCTAGGGTTAGGTTAGGATTAATAAGCATAAATAGCGGTTTACAGCCGCACAAGCCAGTGAGAGTAGGAAAATAAACAACTTTTACCATCGTTGTTTTTAATTTTACATTATTGGGAATTGCTAAACATTGTTAATTTTCGGATTTTTCACTCATCCTGACCTTGTTGCCTTACGCAGGGCATAACTAGAGCTCCAGATATCGGATTTTGGTGATCTTGCTGTCCCTAGAGAGATAAGGAAGAGACCTACAATTTCAAGTTTCACAAGAATTGTCCAATTAGGCCAAAATCAAGGCTAAATTGGGTGCCTAGTTCTTTGGCGTGGATCAGTGCGAAGTCGATAATGTTCCTTCACTTAAATAACAGTTTACATTTAGGTATATGATACCGGCACAAGCCGGTGAGAGTGTTAAAAATAAACAACTTTTACCATAGTTGTTTTTACTTTTACATTATTGGTCTCAATTGGGCTTAATTGCTAAACATTGTTAATTTTCGGATTTTTCACTCATCCTGATCTTGTTGCCTTGCGCAGAGCTTAACTAGAGCTACAGATATCCGATTGTGGTGATCTTACTGTCCCTAGAAAGATATGAAGAGACCTACAATTTCAGGTTGCACAAGAATTGTCAAATTAGGCCAAAATCAAGGCTAAATTGGGTCCCGAGTTCTCTGGCGCGGATCAATACGCAGTCCATGATGTTCCTTCACTTAAATGGGCCTAACTTACTCATCTTAAGCCCAATTAAGGCATATGATACCTTGTTGGAAAGCTTATTCAGAGGCCCTTAATTTGGTCTAGGTTTAGGTCAGGATTAATAAGAATAAATAGCTGTTTACAGCCGCACATGCCAGTGAGAGACGGAAATTAGACAACTTCTACAATCATTGTTTTTGCTTTTACATTATTTGACTTAATTTGTAAACATTGTTAATTTTCGGAATTTTCACTCATCCTGACCTTGTTGCCTTGCGCCGAGCATAACTAGAGCTATAGATATCGGACTTTGGTGATCTTGCTGTCCCTAGAAAGACAAGGAAGAGACCTACAATTTTAGGTTTCACAAGAATTGTCAAATTAGGCCAAAGTCAAGGCTAAATTGGGTCCCGAGTTCTCTAGCGCGGATCAATGCGCAGTCCATGATGTTCCTTCACTTAAATGTGCCTAACTTACCCATCTCAAGCCCAATTAAGGCATATGATACCTTGTTGGAAAGCTTATTCAGAGGCCCTTAATTTGGTCTAGGGTTAGGTCAGGATTACTAAGAATAAATGCCAGTTTACAGCCGCACAAGCCAGAGAGAGACTGAAATTATACCAATTATACAATCATTGTTTTTGCTTTTACATTATTGAGCTTAATTTCTAAACAGTGTTAATTTTCGGATTTTTCACTCATCCTGACCTTGTTGCCTTGCGCAGAGCATAACTAGAGCTACAGATATCAGATTTTTGTGATCTTGCTGTCGTTAGAAAGATAAGGAAGAGACCTACAATTTCAAGTTTCACAAGAATTGTCAAATTAGGCCAAAATCAAGGCTAAATTGGATCCCGAGTTCTCTGACCCGGATCAGTGGGCAGTCAATGGCGTTCCATCACTTAAATGGGCCTAACTTACTCATCTCAACCCCAATTAAGGCGTATGATACCTTGTTGGAAAGCTTATTCAGAGGCCCTTAATTTGGTTTAGGGTGAGGTCAGGATTAATAAGCATAAATAGCAGTTTACAGTCGCACAAGCCAGAGAGAGATGGAAATTAGACAACTTTTACAATCATTATTTTTGCTTTTACATTATTGGCCTTAATTGGGCTTAATTGCTAAACATTGTTAATTTTCTGATTTTTCACTCACCCTGACCTTGTTGCCTTGCACAGTGCATAACTAGAGCTACAGATATCAAATTTTGGTGATCTTGCTGTATCTAGAATGATAAGGAAGAGACGTACAATTTCAGGTTTCACTATAATTATCAAATTTGGCCAAAATCAAGGCAAAATTGAGTCCCGAGATCTAGGGTGCGGATCAGTGCGCAGTCCATGATGTTCCTTCACTTAAATGGGCCTAACTGACTCATCTTAAACCCAATTAAGGCATATGATACCTTGTTGGAAAGCTTATTCAGAGGCCCTTAATTTGGTCTAGGGTTAGGTCAGGATTAGTAAGCATAAATAGTAGTTTATAGCCGCACAAACCAGAGAGAGATGGAAATTAGACAACTTTTACAATCATTATTTTTGCTTTTACATTATTGGGCTTAATTGCTAATCATTGTTAATTTTCGGATTTTTCACTCATCCGGACCTTGTTGCCTTGCGCAGAGCATAACTAGAGCTACATATATCGGTTTTTGGTGATCTTGTTGTCCCTAGAAAGATATGGAAGAGACCTACAATAACAGGTATCACATGAATTGTCAAATTAGGCTAAAATCAAGGCTAAATTGGGTCTCGAGTTCTCTGGCGTGGATCATTGGGCAGTCAATGATGTTCTTCTCTTAAATGGGCCTAACTTACTCATCTTAAGCCCAATTAAGGCATATGATACCTTGTTGGAAAGCTTATTCAGATGCCCTTAATTTGGTTTAGGGTGAGGTCAGGATTAATATGCATAAATAGCAGTTTACAGCCGTACAAGTCAGAGAGAGACGGAAATCAGATAACTTTTGCAGTCATTGTTAATGCTTTTACATTATTTGACTTAATTGCTAAACATTGTTAATTTTCAGATTTTTCTCTCATCATGACATTGTTGTCTTGCACAGAGCATAACTATAGCAACAAATATCGGATTTTGGTGATCATGTTGTCCCTAGAGAGATATGGAAGAGACCTACCTCAAGAATTCTCAAAATAGGCCAAAATCAAGGCTAAGTTGGGTCCCAGGTTCTCTGGCGCCGATCAGTGGGCAGTCCATAATGTTCCTTCACTTAAATGGGCCTAACTTACTCATCTTAAGCCCAAATAAGGCTTATGATACCTTGTTGGAAAGCTTAATCAGAGGCCCTTAATTTGGTCTAGGGTTAGGTCATGATTAATAAGCATAAATAGCAGTTTACATCAGTACAAGCCCGAGAGAGACGGAAATTAAACAACTTTTACAATCATGGTTTTTGCTTTTACATTATTGGGCTTAATTACGAAACATTGTTAATTTTCGGATTTTTAACTCATCCTGACCTTGTTGCCTTGAGAAGAGCATAACTAGAGCTACATATATCGGATTTTTGTGATCTTGCTGTCCCTAGAAAGATAAGGAAGAGACCTACAATTTCATGTTTCAGAAGAATTGTCAAATTAGGCCAAAATCAAGACTAAATTGGGTCCCGAGTTCTCTGGCGCGGATATGTGGGCAGTCAATGATGTTCCTTCACTTAAATGGGCCTAACTTACTCATTTTAAGCCCAATTAAGGCATATGATACCTTGTTGAAAAGCTTATTCAGAGGCCCTTAATTTGGTCTAGGGTTAGGTTAGGATTTATAAGCATAAATAGCATTTTACAGCCGCACAAGCCAGAGAGAGATGGAAAGTCGACCACTTTTACAATCATTGTTTTTGCTTTTACATTATTGAGCTTAATTGCTAAACATTGTTAATTTTCGGATTTTTCACTCATCCCGACCTTGTTGCCTTGTGCAGAGCATAACTAGAGCTACAGATATCGGATTTTTGTGATCTTGCTGTCCCTAGAAAGATAAGGAAGAGACCTACAATTTCAGGTTTCACAAGAATTGTCAAATTAGGCCAAAATCAAGGCTATATTGGGTCCCGAGTTTTCTGGAGCGGATCAGTGTGCATTCAGAGGCGCTTAATTTTGTCTAGGGTTAGGTCAGGGTTAAAAAGCATAAATAGCAGCTTACAGCCGCACAAGCCATAGAGAGACGAAAATTAGACAACTTTTACAATCATTGTTTTTGATTTTACATTATTGGGCTTAATTGCTAAAAATTGTTAATTTTCAGATTTTTCATTCATCTTGACCTTGTTGCCTTGCACAGAGCATAACTAGAGATACAGATATCGGATTTTGGTGATCTTGCTGTCCAAAGAAAGATAAGGAAGAGACCTATAATTTCAGGTTTCACAAGAATTGTCAAATTATTCCAAAATCAAGGCTAAATTGGGTCCCGAGTTTTCTGGCACGGATCAGTGCGCATTCCATGATGTTCCTTCACTTAAATGGGCCTAACTTACTCATCTTAAGCCCAATTAAGGCATATGATACCTTGTTGGAAAGCTTATTCAGAGGCCGTTAATTTGGTCTAGGGTTAGGTCAGGATGAATAAGAATAAATAGAAGTTTACAGCCGCACAAGCCAGAGAGATGGAAATTAGACAACTTTTACAATCATTGTTTTTGATTTTACATTATTGGGCTTAATTGCTAAACATTGTTAATTTTCGGATTTTTCGCTCATCCTGACCTTGTTGCCTTGCGCAGAGCATAACTTGAGCTACATATATCGGATTTTGGTGATCTTGCTGTCCTTGATGAGGAAGAGACCTATAAGTTCAGGTGTCACAAGAATTGTCAAATTAGGCCAAAATGATTGCTAAAATGGGTCCCGAGCTTTCTGGCGCGAATCAGTGCGCAGTCCTTGATGAACCTTCACTTAAATGGGCCTTACTTACTCATCTTAAGCCCAATTAAGGCATATGATACCTTGTTGGAAAGCTTATTCAGAGGCCCTTAGGTTGGTCTAGGGTTAGGTCAGGATTAATATGAATAAATAGCAGTTTACACCCGCACAAGCCAGAGAGACAGAAATTAGACAACTTTTACAATCATTGTTTTTACTTTTACATTATTGGGCTAAATTTCTAAACATTGTTAATTTTAGGATTTTACACTCATCCAGACCCTGTTGCCTTGCATAGAGCATAATTAGAGCTACAGATGTCGGATTTTGGTGATCTTGCTGTCCCTAGAAAGATAAGGAAGAGACCTACAATTTCAGGTTTCACAAGAATTGTCAAATTAGGCCAAATTCAAGGCTAAATTGGGTCCCGAGTTTTCTGGAGCGGATCAGTGAGCAGTCCATGATATTCCTTCACTTAAATGGGCCTAACTTACTCATCTTAAGCCCAATTAAGGCATATGATACCTTGTTGGAAAGCTTATTCAGAGGCCCTTAATATGGTGTAGGGTTAGGCCAGGATTAATAATAATATATAGTAGTTTACAGCCGCACAAGTCAGAGAGAGATGGAAATTAGACAACTTTTACAATCATTGTTTTTGCTTTTACATTATTAGGCTTAATTGCTAAACATTGTTAATTTTCGGATTTTTCACTCATCCTGACCTTGTTGCCTTGCGCACAGCATAACTAGAGCTACAGATATCGGATTTTGGTGATCTTGTTGTCCCTAGAAAGATAAGGAAGAGACCTACAATTTCAAGTTTCACAAGAATAGTCAAATTAGGCCAAAATCAAGGCTAAACTGGGTCCCGAGTTCTCTGGCGTGGATCAGTGCGCAGTCGATAATGTTCTTTCACTTAAATGGGCCTAACTTACTCGTCTTTAGCCCAATTAAGGCATACGAAACCTTGTTGGAAATCTTATTCAGAGGCCCTTAATTTGGTCTTGGGTTAGGTTAGGATTAATAAGCATAAATAGCAGTTTACACTCGGACAAGTCAGTGAGAGACGGAAATTAGACAACATTTACAATCGTTGTTTTTGCTTTTACATTATTGGGCTTAATTGCTAAACATTGTTAATTTTCGGATTTTTCACTCATCCTGACCTTGTTGCCTTGCGCACAGCATAACTAGAGCTACAGATATCGGATTTTGGTGATCTTGTTGTCCCTAGAAAGATAAGGAAGAGACCTACAATTTCAGGTTTCATAAGAATTGTCAAATTAGGACAAAATAAAGGCTAAATTGGGTCCTGAGTTCTCGGGCGTGGATCAATGCGCAGTCCATGATGTTCTTTCACTAAAATGGGCCTGTCTTACTCATCTTAAGCCCAATTGAGGCATATGATACCTTGTTGGAAAGCTTATTCAGAGGCCCTTAATTTGGTCTAGGATGAGCTGTGGATTAATAAGCATAAATAGCAGTTTACAGCCGCACAAGCCAGAGAGAGACGGAAATTAGACAACTATTAGAATCAATGTTTTTGCTTTTACATTATTGGGCTTAATTGCTAAACATTGTTAATATTCGGAATTTTCACTCATCCTGACCTTGTTGCCATGCGCGGAGCATAACTAGAGCTACAGATATCGGACTTTGGTGATCCTGCTGTCCCTATAAAGATAAGGAAGAGACCTACAATTTAAGGTTCCACAAGAATTGTCAAATTAGGCTAAAATCAAGGCTAAATTGGTTCCCGAGTTCTCTAGCGCGGATTAGTGCGCAGTCCATGATGTTCCTTCACTTAAATGGGCCTAACTTAGTCATCTTACGCCCAATTAAGGCATATGATACCTTGTTGGAAAGCTTATTAATTCGGAGGCCCTTAATTTGGTCTAGGGTGAGATCAGTATTAATAAGAACAAATAGCAGTTTACAGCCGCACAAGCCAGTGAGAGACAAAAATTAGACAACTTTTACAATCATTGTTTTAGATTTTTCATTATTGGGCTTAATTGTCAAACATTTTTAATTTTCGGATTTTTCACTCATCCTGACCTTGTTCCCTTGTACAGAGTATAACTAGAGCTACAGAAATCGGATTTTGGTGATCTTGTTGTCCCTTGAATGATAAGGAAGAGACCTACAATATCATGTTTCACAAGAATTGTCAAATTAGGACAAAATCGAAGCTAAATTGAGTCCCGAGTTATCTGGCGCGGATCAGTGTGCAATCAAAGATGTTCCTACACTTAAATGGGCCTAACTTACTCATCTTAAGCACAATTAAGGCATTTGATACCTTGTTGGAAAGCTTATTCAGAGGCCCTTAATTTGGTCTAGGGTTAGGTCAGGATTAATAAGAATAAATAGTAGTTTACAGCCGCACAAGTCGGAGAGACGGAAATTAGACAACTTTTACAATCGTTGTTTTTGCTTTTACATTATTGGGCTTAATTGCTAAACATTGTTAATTTTCGGATTTTTCACTCATCCTGACCTTGTTGCCTTGCGCATAGCATAACTAGAGCTACAGATATCGGATTTTGGTGATCTTGTTGTCCCTAGAAAGATAAGGAAGAGACCTACAATTTCAAGTTTCACAAGAATTGTCAAATTAGGCCAAAATCAAGGCTAAACTGGGTCCCGAGTTCTCTGGCGTGGATCAGTGCGCAGTCGATAATGTTCGTTCACTTAAATGGGCCTAACTTACTCATCTTTAGCCCAATTAAGGCATACAAAACCTTGTTGGAAATCTTATTCAGAGGCCCTTAATTTGGTCTTGGGTTAGGTTAGGATTAATAAGCATAAATAGCAGTTTACAGCCGGACAAGCCAGTGAGAGACGGAAATTAGACAACTTTTACAATCGTTGTTTTTGCTTTTACATTATTGGGCTTAATTGCTAAACATTGTTAATTTTCGGATTTTTCACTCATCCTGACCTTGTTGCCTTACGTACAGCATAACTAGAGCTACAGATATCGGATTTTGGTGATCTTGCTGTCCCTAGAAAGATAAGGAAGAGACCTACAATTTCATGTTTCACAAGAATTGTCAAATTAGGACAAAATAAAGGCTAAATTGGGTCCTGAGTTCTCGGGCGTGGATCAATGCGCAGTCCATGATGTTCTTTCACTAAAATGGGCCTGTCTTACTCATCTTAAGCCCAATTGAGGCATATGATACCTTGTTGGAAAGCTTATTCAGAGGCCCTTAATTTGGTCTAGGATGAGCTGTGGATTAATAAGCATAAATAACAGTTTACAGCCGCACAAGCCAGAGAGACGGAAATTAGACAACTTTTAGAATCAATGTTTTTGCTTTTACATTATTGGGCTTTATTGCTAAACATTGTTAATATTCGGAATTTTCACTCATCCTGACCTTGTTGCCATGCGCAGAGCATAACTAGAGCTACAGATATCGGACTTTGGTGATCTTGCTGTCCCTAGAAAGATAAGGAAGAGACCTACAATTTAAGGTTTCACAAGAATTGTCAAATTAGGCTAAAATCAAGGCTAAATTGGGTCCCGAGTTCTATAGCACGGATTAGTGCGCAGTCCATGATGTTCCTTCACTTAAATGGGCCTAACTTACTCATCTTAAGCCCAATTAAGGCATATGATACCTTGTTGGAAAGCTTATTAATTCAGAGGCCCTTAATTTGGTCTAGGGTTAGATCAGTATTAATAAGAATAAATAGCGGTTTTACAGCCGACAAGCTAGTGAGAGACAAAAATTAGACAACTGTTACAATCATTGTTTTAGCTTTTACATTATTGGGCTTAATTGTCAAACATTGTTAATTTTCGGATTTTTCACTCATCCTGACCTTGTTCCCTTGCGCAGAGCATAACTAGAGCTACAGAAATCGGATTTGGGTGATCTTGTTGTCCCTTGAATGATAAGGAAGAGACCTACAATTTCATGTTTCACAAGAAATGTCAAATTAGGACAAAATCAAAGCTAAATTGAGTCCCGAGTTATCTGGCGCGGATCAGTGTGCAATCAAAGATGTTCCTACACTTAAATGGGCCTAACTTACTCATCTTAAGCCCAATTAAGGCATTTGATACCTTGTTGGAAAGCTTATTCAGAGGCCCTTAATTTGGTCTAGGGTTAGGTCAGGATTAATAAGAATAAATATTAGTTTACAGCCGCACAAGCCAGAGAGACGGAAATTAGACAACTTTTACAATCGTTGTTTTTGCTTTTACATTATTGGGCTTAATTGCTAAACATTGTTAATTTTCGGATTTTTCACTCATCTTGACCTTGTTGCCTTGCGCACAGCATAACTAGAGCTACAGATATCGGATTTTGGTGATCTTGTTGTCCCTAGAAAGATAAGGAAGAGACCTACAATTTCAGGTTTCACGTGAATTGTCAAATTAGGCCAAAATCAGGCTAAACTGGGTCCCGAGTTCTCTGGCGTGGATCAGTGCGCAGTCGATAATGTTCTTTCACTTAAATGGGCCTATCTTACTCATCTTTAGCCCAATTAAGGCATACGAAACCTTGTTGGAATTCTTATTCAGATGCCCTTAATTTGGCCTTGGGTTAGGTTAGGATTAATAAGCATAAATAGCAGTTTACACCCGGACAAGCTAGTGAGAGACGAAAATTAGACAACTTTTACAATCGTTGTTTTTTCTTTTACATTATTGGGCTTAATTGCTAAACATTGTTAATTTTCGGATTTTTCACTCATCCTGACCTTGTTGCCTTACGTAGAGCATAACTAGAGCTACAGATATCGGATTTTGGGGATCTTGCTGTCCCTAGAAAGATAAGGAAGAGACCTACAATTTCAGGTTTCACAAGAATTGTCAAATTAGGACAAAATAAAGGCTAAATTGGGTCCTGAGTTCTCGGGCGTGGATCAATGCGTAGTCCATGATGTTCTTTCACTAAAATGGGCCTATCTTACTCATCTTAAGCCCAATTGAGGCATATGATACCTTGTTGGAAAGCTTATTCAGAGTCCCTTAATTTGGTCTAGGATGAGGTCTGGATTAATAAGCATAAATAGCAGTTTACAGCCGCACAAGCCAGAGAGAGACGGAAATTAGACAACTTTTAGAATCAATGTTTTTGCTTTTACATTATTGGGCTTAATTGCTAAACATTGTTAATATTCGGAATTTTCACTCATCCTGACCTTGTTGCCATGCACAGAGCATAACTAGAGCTACAGATATCGGACTTTGCTGATCTTGCTGTCCCTAGAAAGATAAGGAAGAGACCCACAATTTAAGGTGTCACAAGAAATGTCAAATTAGGCTAAAATCAAGGCTAAATTGGGTCCCTAGTTCTCTAGCGCGGATTAGTGCGCAGTCCA
Source organism: Sophora flavescens (assembly GCA_030762895.1). Lineage (NCBI taxonomy): Eukaryota > Viridiplantae > Streptophyta > Magnoliopsida > Fabales > Fabaceae > Sophora > Sophora flavescens. The sequence goes on from JAUPTC010000013.1 coordinate 5,832,923, forward strand.
TGATGTTCCTTCACTTAAATGGGCCTAACTTACTCATCTTAAGCCCAATTAAGGCATATGATACCTTGTTGGAAAGCTTATTAATTCGGAGGCCCTTAATTTGGTCTAGGGTTAGATCAGTATTAATAAGAATAAATAGCAGTTTACAGCCGCACAAGCCAGTGAGAGACAAAAATTAGACAACTTTTACAATCATTGTTTTAGCTTTTACATTATTGGGCTTAATTATCAAACATTGTTAATTTTTGGATTTTTCACTCATCCTGACCTTGTTCCCTTGCGCAGAGCATAACTAGAGCTACAAAAATCGGATTTTGGTGATCTTGTTGTCCCTTGAATGATAAGGAAGAGACCTACAATTTCATGTTTCACAAGAATTGTCAAATTAGGACAAAATCAAAGCTAAATTGAGTCCCGAGTTATCTGGCGCGGATCAGTGTGCAATCAAAGATGTTCCTACACTTAAATGGGCCTAACTTACTCATCTTAAGCCCAATTAAGGCATTTGATACCTTGTTGGAAAGCTTATTCAGAGGCCCTTAATTTGGTCTAGGGTTAGGTCAGGATTAATAAGAATAAATAGTAGTTTACAGCCGCACAAGCCAGAGAGACGGAAATTAGACAACTTTTACAATCGTTGTTTTTGCTTTTACATTATTGGGCTTAATTGCTAAACATTGTTAATTTTCGGATTTTTCACTCATCCTGACCTTGTTGCCTTGCGCACAGCATAACTAGAGCTACAGATATCGGATTTAGGTGATCTTGTTGTCCCTAGAAAGATAAGAAAGAGACCTACAATTTCAGGTTTCACAAGAATTGTCAAATTAGTCCAAAATCAAGGCTAAATTGGGTCCCTAGTTCTTTGGCGTGGATCAGTGTGCATTCGATAATGTTCCTTCACTTAAATGGGCCTAACTTACTCATCTTTAGCCCAATTATGACATATGATACCTTGTTGGAAATCTTATTCATAGGCCCTTAATTTGGTATTGGGTTAGGTTAGGATTAATAAGCAAAAATAGCAGTTTACAGCAGCACAAGCCAGTGAGAGACGAAAATTAGACAACTTTTACAATCGTTGTTTTTTCTTTTACATTATTGGGCTTAATTGCTAAACATTGTTAATTTTCGGATTTTTCACTCATCCTGATCTTGTTGCCTTACGCAGAGCATAACTAGAGCTACAGAATTCGGATTTTGGTGATCTTACTGTCCCTTGAGAGATTAGGAAGAGACCTACAATTTCAAGTTTCACAAGAATTGTCAAATTAGGCCAAAATCAAGGCTAAATTGGGTCCCGAGTTCTTTGGCGCGGATCAGTGCGCAATCCAAGATGTTCCTTCACTTAAATGGGCCTAACTTACTCATCTTATGCCCAATTAAGGCATATGATACCTTGTTGGAAAGCTTATTCAGAGGCCCTTAATTTGGTCTAGGGTTAGGCCAGGATTAATAAGAACATATAGTAGTTTACAGCCGCACAATTCAGAGAGAGACGGAAATTAGATAACTTTTACAATCATTGTTTTTGCTTTTACATTATTGGGCTTAATTGCTAAACATTGTTAGTTTTCGAATTTTTCACTCATCCTGACCTTGTCGCCTTGCGCAGAGCATAACTGGAGCTACATATATCGGATTTTGGTGATCTTGTTGACCCTAGAAAGATAAGGACACTAGTGCAGAAAAGGGATTCTACATCGGAGTTTACACATCGGTTTCTTATAAACCGATGTGTAAAACGAGGCGGTGGCATTTTTGAAATTAAAATCAAAGTATTACACATCGGTTTACAGATTAACCGATGTGTAAAACCTTTCCACATCGATTATATCTAACCGATGTTTAAAATGAAAATAAAAAAAATTTAAAGTCATAATTTTTAACATTTAACATCGGTTCTATACGAACCGATGTGTAAAATAGTGATTAACCACATCGGTTTCTAATTAACCGATGTATAAAATTATAAAAAAAATTAGAAATTAAAATTTTACTTTTACACATCGGTTTTAGTAACCGATGCATAAAATTAAAAAAAAATTCAGAAGTTAAAAGTTTAATTTTTACACATCGGTTTTACTATAACCGATGTGTATAATATGGTTAACCACATCGGTTTTTCGAATAACCGATGTGTAATATTCCTAATTTTTCTCATTCCCTCCTTCTGTTCCACGCCCTCTCCCATTCTTCAGTTTATGAACCCTAAAACACAAAACACTCCATCCCTCTGCTAACGCGCGGCTTCTTCCTTCACGCAATCCCAGCTCAAAGTTCATCTCCTCCTCGAAGTTCATCTCCTCTGCTAACGCGCGGCTTCTTCCTTCACGTAATCCCAGCTCGAAGTTCATCTCCTCCCTCATCTCCTCCTCGAAGTTCATCTCCTCTGAAATCAATTATCGGACTGGTGTGTGAGTCCATTGGAGTGCATCAAAAGGTAGAAGAGGTGGAAAATACTTGATGTTTCCTGTTCTGCGTTTTGGTTACTTTCTGTTGGTCATGATTGTCTTGGATTCACTGAAGTTTTGCTACTGTTTTTGTTACCTTGCTGGGTGGTGTATCCGGTATACTTCTTTGTGTGGGGGGATGATTTCTATTCTTTGCACTATTTGGGACTGGTTTGTTTGGTTTGCTGTTTTTTTTTTCTTCGATTTTGCCTGTACATTGTTCCGTTTTTATGGTGGCAGGGGATAGTGTTCTTTTTGGGGGAGGTTTATACAGTTTTATACCTAGTCTATGCTTGGGGTTGTTAGTTTTTTAGTCTTGGTCTTTGAGCTTACAAAATGTATGGGTGAAAATTGCTCAAACTTATGTGTTTGTAACTTATTTGAGTACATCATTACAATTTTTTCACCTGCTCTTTGCTTCTTTTCCACCTCTTAGATATAGCTTGGTTCATTATCGAAGAAGTTATAGTCTAACTAACTACTAAGTCTAGCTCTATATACTATACTCGACATGATTATGACTATAGCAATCCAACTTTCTCTAAGCTTTAGTTTATTTTATGCCAATTCTCATAGCTTTTTAATTTCTTAAATTTATTCCCTCTTGATAATGTTTCATTGTTGTTCAGTAAACCAAACATGATAAACAAGGATTGAATTGACTTGCCTCGATATGGTGATGAATATATCAACGGTGTTAGATACTTTTCGGATATTGCATTCACTAAAGGAAAGGTTGAAGGAGAACATATTTTGTGCCCTTGTGCTGTATGTTGCAATGATAGTTGGGAAAAAAGAGATGTAGTGTTTGATCATTTAATAAGCAAAGGACTTGTATATGGTTACAAAGATTGGATTTACCATGGTGATGAGATAAATGGCATGGATGTCTCATTGGTGCGATATCCTTTTCTATGAAATGGTTTATTCGCTTAACTAGCAAACATATCTTGGATTGAAATCAAATGTGATATTGCTTTAGTATGCATATATTGATTCTCAAAATTTGCCAACTGTTTTAATTGTTGAATCCATATTGAATGGAAAAAGCAAAATCAACATTGTGCAAACTGTAAAGACTTGGTGATGAATAGAAAGATGCATATGAGGATTTTAAACACGACATTGACATGTTACTTTTGAAGCTTTTTTCCCTCCTCCTTTACAATTCTGTCTGGTTTCTTTTAATGGGTCCATTACCCTGCTTATGTGGTTTATAATGTGTTAAAATAGTATAACTTGGGTGTGAAGGACATAAACAATGAGGAATGCATGTATTGCTCTTAATTTATGGTGAACCAAATTTTATTACTTATGATTAAAACTTCTCCAAATTGTCTAAATTTTTACATGCTACACACACACACACAGATGTTGCCAAGCCTGTCTTCAAATAGAGTAACTTCTTGTCGAGATGCATCTTCTTGTCAAGTGTAAAAAATGTCTAATGCTCGTCTAAATAAAATTTCTAGTAGTTAGATCTTTTTGGCCATTGACCTATATACTGAATTACTGACGGAGTTCTTCATACATATCCTATATGACTCATTTTTAAGCATTTCTAACATTTAGCATTTCTACCAATCATTGCCGCTGACCAACTTTCTTACTCTATTTGCAGAACAAGAAATTGACAGGTGTTATTTTCCTGGACTGCGGATTTGATTTGAGGAGTGTCCTTGACTCCGTTGCATAGTGCTACTGCCTCTGCTTTGTTCACTTCTCTGTTGTCTTTGCACAATAACAACTAGGCGTGTCTCTCAGAAGGTACGTTTTGCCTGAAAAGCTTTCATTGGAGTTTTAATGTATTTTCTTGAAAATTTATTTGATTCGAGAATATGCCCACAATAATTAGTAAAGCCTTAGTTTCCCGTTTGAGATGCAATACTAATGAGCGTACGTGTATGTGCTTAATGTACCGCTCATTGTGTTGGATCTTGAATTGTCCAAAGTTGGACAGTTTGGGAAAAAAATTTTTCTTAATTCAGTTATAATAGTTATTCATTGATTCTAATGTTATATACTTGATGAAAGTTCGGATTGATACATTTCCTTTCGTTCTCCGGGTGCATACTTTATCGTGGTGGATGTCATCGCGTTCAAGTAGTGTACGTCGGAGACCGCAGGGAAATGCTGCCGAAATTTTGTCGAGTATGAGCATGAGATTTAAGGACTAACTGTTAACCGAATGTTGAAAAAGTTTCTTCTCGAATGGGATAGGGCCATACCCTGTCATAAGAAGTGGTTGATGAATATGTTGGACTAAGTACGAAGGTATTGGTTTAGTCATGGATAGTGGTTGGATGAATGCTAGACGGAAAAGTGATGAGTATGAGAATGGAGTGGAAGATTTTCTACAGTTTGCAAAAACAAATGCTCCTGATAGTGGTAACGGAAGGTTTTATTGTCCTTGTGTTAACTGTTTGAATGAGAGACGACTAGAAGCTGAGGAGATACGTGATCATCTTATTTGTGAGGGGATTTGCAAGAGTTATACAACATGGATATGTCATGGTGAATCGTTAGACAGGCCGAGGGTGTCGGATAGAGAGGAAGTTGATAACGTGGAAATGGACGATGGACTAGAGGACATGATCCGTGATGTTGGGCAAGAGTCTTTTCGGCGCGCACATGTGTATGATACTTTGTGCAGTGATGCGCAAGTGGCTTTGTATCCAGGGTGCACTAATTTCACACGGTTGTCAGCGGTGTTAAGATTGTTCAATGTGAAGGCGAGAAATGGGTGGAGCGATAAAAGCTTTACCGAATTGCTTGAGTTGTTGAAAGAAATGCTTCCAGAAGGCAACACTTTGCCATCTCGAAACTATGAGGCGAAGAAGATATTGTGTCCGATGGGTATGGAGTATAAGAAAATACACGCTTGCCCCAATGATTGCATATTGTACAGGAAAGAGTTTGAAGAGATGCACGAGTGCCCCAGGTGTGGGGTATCACGCTACAAAGTGAAGGATGGTGATTCTAGTTGTGATGTGGTCACCAAAGGTCCTCCTGCGAAGGTGTTATGGTATCTTCCCGTGATTCCGCGGTTCAAGCGATTGTTTGCTAATGTAAATGACGCAAAGAACATTAGATGGCATGCAGATGAGAGGAAGTGTGATGGACAGCTTCGGCATCCAGCCGATTCTTTGCAATGGAAGAGAATTGATAGTTTGTTTCCGGATTTCGGCGATGAGCCCAGAAACCTCAGGCTTGGACTTGCTACCGATGGAATGAATCCATATGGAAACTTAAGTAGTATTCATAGTTCATGACCTGTTCTCCTGGTAATTTACAACTTGTCTCCTTGGTTGTGCATGAAGCGCAAATACATTATGTTAAGTATGATGATTTCGGGTCCTAAACAGCCAAGAAATGATATTGATGTTTATCTGAGTCCCTTGATTGAAGACTTGAGAATGTTGTGGGATGAAGGCGTTGATGTGATCGACGGGTATTGCCGTGAGACATTCAGATTGCGTGCCATATTATTTTGCACCATCAATGACTTTCCAGCATACGGGAACCTGTGTGGGTATAGTGTTAAGGGGCATAAAGCATGTCCAATATGTGAAGAAGGCACATGTTACAACCAACTGCAACATGGAAGGAAGACGGTTTACCTTGGGCATCGGAGATTTCTCCGACGTAATCATCCTTATCGTAGATTGAGAAAAGCTTTCAATGGACTTCCGGAGAATGAAATTGCTCCGGTGGCCTTGACTGGAGAGCAAGTTTATGAAAGGGTGAACAACACTAATGCTGAAAATCGTCCAGAGGTTGTTGATCCACCTCCACCCCCACGCCATCGTAAATGGAAGAGGGCCCGACAAAGAAAAACAGGACAATATACATCCGAGGAGGCCCGCCAAGTAGCTGAGAAGATTGTAAGTATAGTTTGAATTGTAATTTTCATTTTAAGATTGTTACCGAAATGTAATATGACCTGATATTTTATGTGATAGGATGCCTTGGACGAGCAGCTAACCCAAGGAACCTTTGTTCCTAGAGGACGCAATGATATCTTAGCTGCTGCCATCGGTAAACCAGACCACCCGGGCCGTGTCATTGGTGTTGGATGGGGCATCGGCATTCGCCAATACCATGGTTCATCTTCACACCAATACCACAGGGATGTTGATACAGATAGAGCACGACTAAAACAGGAGATTGCAGCTGAGCTTCGACAGGAGATGGCCGAGCAGTTTGCCCAGCAGATGGCAATATTGACTTCTATGTCCCAGCAGATGACAGCCGGTGTCCAACCCTCTGTCCAACCCTCTGTCCATGTGAGCACTAAGGGCTCATGTGATCCTCCTCATCAGCCTGAAAATGATGATGATGGTGATGATGATGATGATGATGATGATGATGATGACGACCCTGATAGGTGTGAGCTGTATGTTGATGATCATCATGCTCGCCGCTTAGTGGCATTGGGTAGGGCACATAATAACTTAGGTAATACCATACACCATCGTTTATTACCGGATGATCAGCTGAGGGTCGTTGTTGAGATTATTCGAGATGCTGATGCTCGAGTCCCTGTGCCCACTAAGGAGGTTCAAACAGTGGGTCAGGCCCCCGGTAACTTCATCCTCTGGCCAAGAAGACCGGTCAGCTTCCTTGTTGCATCTGAGGTATTCAGTTAGTTGTGTTTTTCTATATTCATAGTTGAAATAATTTATTATTGTTTAAAGATAATGCTTTATTTTTATTCGTTATAGGATGTTGGAAATGATATTGTGCCTAAAAGGTCGGATCCAGGAAGACCAGAGAGATGTCTGCTCCTGCCAAGGTATTCATTTGACCATTTAGTTAATTACGAATTAAATAACTTAATTATCCATGATTACTAATATATACCTATGTTGTATAGGGGATCGACAAAGGGGCACCTGACCATGGTGATGTTTTTAAAGTTCTGGCTATACAGGTTGTCACCATGGAGAATGATGCAGCCTTGGTAAGGTTGGAACATGATGCCAGCCCTGGTGATGAACTGTATATCCCAAAGAAGGAACTTATGGAGATGATACTCGATAAAGAAATGGCTAGTTCTGCACACATATCGTTATGGTGCACGTAAGTACATTTTATTTATAAGTTAAGTAATTAATTCTTAAATACTATGATAATTAACATGTTTTTCCAATATATTAGGTATTTGCATCGTATGTTAGTTGATCAGGGTAACCTCGCCGTTTATGGGTTCATTGACACCATGTTCATTCAGGGTGATGTTCTCCTAGCATCAGAAGACCCGGTCACTACCATACGTGATATACTTGCCCGAAACAATCATCAATTCTACCTTGCGCCTTATCTCAATAAGTAAGTACCCGTTATTTAAGTATAATTATATATGACTTAGTCACTAACTGTTCCGCAAATACAGCAAGCATTGACAACTGTTGATATTGCACCCTAGGATGAACGTCGTGGTCTTCTTCTGCTCATTGGGAAATAAACCGGCGAATCAACTGAAGACGATCATCGAAACGTAAGCATTAAAATACTTTATAATCAGTAATGCAGTTGTTTTAATTATCTGAAATCTATTAGATATACTTTAATTAATGTTTTTGTCATGATAGGTCTATTAATACAACCCACATGTTGCGTGGTGAAAGGCGTACTTGGGCTATCAGATGGATTATTCCTAGCGTAAGATATTTATTAGTTCAAATGCATCAAATGCAGTGGGTACAATAATTGATTTCAATTTTATTTAATTCCTCATATTCTAATTGAGTTTCATTTGTACGTAGTCACGTATACAGCGTGGATCATGGGAATGTGGCTACTATGTGATGCAGTGGATGTTGGAAATTATCTCCTCCAGGATCACTGAAGGATGGCACGAGGTAAATGTTAATTGATAACAATTAGAAGTAACAGTTATAGATTTGTTATATGTTTTATGTTAGTTTATTAATTACTTAAAAGATATAATCTTTTGTCCAATTAAACTTGCAGATATTCAACAATCCAACTCAATTATCTGATTCCGACATCAACAACATAAAGAGGCGTTGGGCAACTTTCTTTCTTGAAGTGTACCAACCATAGTTTGTATATATGTAGTTAGTTTAAAAACTTATCATGTACTAGCTATAGTGTACTTTTGACTGATCATATGTATTAGTGCTCAGGTATGGTTCAATTCTTCTTCTCTCGTGTTTTGATGTAGCCTTGATAAAGTGTTGTTTTCATTCATTCGAAATTGGGCCTGATGCCCTCTGTTTTCAGATTCTGTGCTCACTAGTCATTTGATGAAATGTCAGTATTTTTAACCATATGTGTAAGAGCTGATTGTTTGTGCCAAGAAAATTGAATGAAGTATGTTTTGCTTTTGATATTCTATCATGGTTAAAACTTTGTTGCAATTGTGTCAAAACTGGTTTGGTGTTCTATTGTTGTTTCTTGTTTGATCGAGTCTTTTCTGGTTTGTTAGCTTAAACCAGTTCCTGGAATTGATGGTTATGAATTAGTAAGTGCTCTTACTTTACCAATTAGTTTGCCTTGCCCATTTGTTATCTAACTCATGTGATGCCTAAATCACGTGTGGTTAATGCCTTGCTGTTTCTTGTAATCGAATTAACTATAAAAAATTGTGTCTTCCAATTGTATGTGGCTGCTTGTTATCATTTTCTACTGGTTTGGTGCAATAACTACATTATGTTTACCCCAAAATTTACAGTATGTTATTCTGGTATTGATTTGCATTACTGAAACAGTGGAAAGGAATGATTGAAATGTAAATAACAGATTAAAAAAAAATGAGATTTTACACATCGGTTCTTCAAAAACCGATGTGAAAATTTCACTTACACATCGGTTTTTTTCTAAACCGATGTGTAAATTTCACTTTACACATCGGTTCTGATTAAAACCGATGTGGAAAGTGAAATTTCCACATCGGTTTTTGTGAAAACCGATGTGGAAAGTGAAATTTCCAACAGGTTACCAATTGACAAATTAATTTTCCACATCGGTTAAGTTCAAAATCGCTGTTTAAAATATACTTTAGACATCGGTTTTAAAACCGATGTGTAAAGTGCCAATAAACCACATCGGTCATTTCCACATCAGTTTGAAAACCGATGTGGAAAGCCATAAATAACCGACGTGGAATCCCTTTTCTGCACTAGTAGGAAGAGACCTACAATTTCAAGTTTCACAAGAATTGTCAAAATAGGCCAAAATCAAAGCTAAATTGGGTCCCGAGTTCTTTGGCGCGGATCAGTGCGCAGTCCATGATGTTCCTTCACTTAAATGGGCCTAACTTACTCATCTTATGCCCAATTAAGGCATATGATACCTTGTTGGAAAGCTTATTCAGAGGCCCTTAATTTGATCTAGGGTTAGGTCATGATTAATAAGCATAAAAAGTAGTTTACAGCCGTACAAGCCAGAGAGACGGAAATTAGACAACTTTTACAATCATTGTTTTTGCTTTTACATTATTAGGCTTAATTGCTAAACATTTTTAATTTTCTGATTTTTCACTTATCCTGACCTTGTTGCCTTGCACAGAGCATAACTAGAGCTACAGATATCGGATTTTTCTGATCTTGTTGTCTCTAGAGACATAAGGAAGAGACCTACAATTTCAGGTTTCACAAGAATTGTCAAATTAGGCAAAAATCAAGGCTAAATTGAGTCCCGAGTTCTCTGGTGCGGATCAGTGCGTAGTTCATGATGTTCCTTCACTTAAATTGGCCTAACTTACTCATCTTAAGCCCAATTAAGGCATATGATAACTTGTTGGAAATCTTATTCAGGGGCCCTTAATTTGGTCTAGGGTTAGGTCAGGATTAGTAAGCATAAATAGTTGTTTACAGCCGCACAAGCCAGAGAGAGACGGAAATTAGACAGCTTTTACAATCAATGTTTTTGCTTTTACATTATTTGGCTTAATTGCTAAACATTGTTTATTTTCGGATTTTTAGTCATCCTGACCTTGTTGTCTGCAGAGCATAACTAGAGCTACAAATATCGGATTTTGGTGATCGTGTTGTCCCTAGAAAGATAAAGAAGGGACCTACAATTTCAGGTTTCACAAGATTTGTCAATTTAGGCCAAAATCAAACCTAAATTGATTCCCGAGTTCTCTGGCGCGGATCAGTGCGCTGTACATGATGTTCCTTCACTTAAATAGGCCTAACTTACTCATCTTAAGCCCAATTAAGGCATATGATCCCTTGTTGGAAAGCTTATTCAGAGGCCCTTAATTTGGTCTAGGGTTAGGTCATGATTAATAAGAATAAATAGCATTTTACAGCCGTACAAGCCAGAGAGACGGAAATTAGACAACTTTTACAATCATTGTTTTTCCTTTTACATTATTGGGCTTAATTGCTAAACAATGTTAATTTTCGGATTTTTCACTCACCCTGACCTTGTTGCCTTGCGTAGAGCATAACTAGAGCTACAAATATCGGATTTTCGGTGATCTTGCTGTCCCTAGAAAGATAAGGAAGAGACCTACAATTTCAGGTTTCACAAGAATTGTCAAATTAGTCAAAAATCAATGCTAAATTGAGACCCGAGTTCCCTGGAGCGGATCAGTATGCAGTCCATGATGTTCCTTCACTTAAATGGGCCTAACTTACTCATCTTAAGCCCAATTAAGGCATATGATACCTTGTTGGAAAGCTTATTCAGAGGCCCTTAATTAGTTCTAGGGTTAGGTCATGATTAGTAAGCATAAATAGTAGTTTACTGCTGCACAAGCCCCAGTGAGACGGAAATTAGACAACTTTAACAATCGTTGTTTTTGCTTTTACATTATTGGGCTTAATTGTCAAACATTGTAAATTTTCGGATTTTTCACTTATCCTAACCTTGTTGCCTTGCGCAGAGGCATAACTAGAGCTACAGATAACGGATTTTGGTGATCTTGTTGTCCCTAGAAAGGTAAGGAAGAGACCTACAATTTCAGGATTCACAAGAATTGTCAAATTAGGCCAAAATCAAAGAAAAATTGAGTCTCGAGTTCTGTCGTGCGGATCAGTACGCAGTCCATGATGTTCCTTCACTTAAATGGGCCTAACTTACTCATCTTAAGCCCAATTAAGGCATATGATACCTTGCTGGAAAGCTTATTCAGAGGCCCTTAATTTTGTCTAGGGTTAGGTCAGGATTAATAAGAATAAACAACAGTTTACAGCCACACAAGCCAGAGAGACGAAAATTAGACAACTTTTACAGCCATTGTTTTTGCTTTTACATTATTGGGCTTAATTGCTAAACATTGTTAATCTTTGGATTTTTCACTCATCCTGACCTTGTTGCCTTGCGAAGAGCATAACTAGAGCTACAGAAATCGGATTTTGGTGATCTTGCTGTCCTTAGAAAGACATGGAAGAGACTTAAAATTTCGGGTATCACAAGAATTGTTAAATTAGGCCAAAATCAAAGCTAAATTGATTCATGAGTTCTTTGGCGCGGATCATTGCGCAGTCCATGATGTTCCTTCACCTAAATGGGCCTAACTTACTCATCTTAAGCCCAATTAAGGCATATGATACCTTGTTGGAAAGCTTATTCAGAGGCCCTTAAGTTGGTCTAGGGTTAGGTCTGGATTAATAAGCATAAATAGCAGTTTACAGCCACACAAGCCAGAGAGACGAAAATTAGACAACTTTTACAATCATTGTTTTTGGTTTTACATTATTGGGCTTAACTTACTCATCTTAAGCCCAATTAAGGCATATGATACCTTGTTGGAAAGCTTATTCAGAGGCCCTTAATTTGGTCTAGGGTTAGGTCAGGATTAATAAGCATAAATAGCAGTTTACAGTCGCACAAGCCAGTAAGAGACTGAAATTAGACAACTTTTACAATCATTGTTTTTGCTTTTTACATTATTGGGCTTAATTGCTAAACAATGTTAATTTTCGGATTTTTCACTCATCCTGACCTTGTTGCCTTGCGCAGAGCATAACAAGAGCTACATATATCGGATTTTGGTGATCTTGTTGTCCCTAGAAAGATAAGGAAGAGACCTACAATTTCAGGTTTCACAAGAATTGTCAATTTAGGCCAAAATCAAACCTAAATTGAGTCATGAGTTCTCTGGAGCGGATCGATCACGAGTCCATGATGTTCCTTCACTTAAATGGGCCTAACTTACTCATCTTAAGCCCAATTAAGGCATATGATACCTTGTTGGAAAGCTTATTCAGAGGCCCTTAATTTGGTCTAGGGTTAGGTCATAATTAATAAGAATAAATAGCAGTTTACAGCCGCAGAAGTACGAGAGAGACGGAAATTAGACAACTTTTACAATCGTTGTTTTTGCTTTTACATTATTGGGCTTAATTGTCAAACATTGTTAATTTTCGGATTTTTAACTCGTCCTGACCTTGTTGTCTTGCGCAGAGCATAACTAGAGCTACAGATATCGGATTTTGGTGATCTTGCTGTCCCTAGAAAGATAAGGAAGAGACCTATAATTTCAGGTTTCACAAGAATTGTCTATTTAGGGCAAAATCAAACCTAAATTGAGTCCCGAGTTCTCTGGCGCGGATCGGTCTGCGCGATCCATGATGTTCCTTCACTTAAATGGGCCTAACTTACTCATCTTCACACTGATACAGAAAATGGCTTTAGTAGCACACATTTAATAGCGTTTCTTACTGAAATGCTATTGAAAAGGAGACGGAAGACTTTTAATAGCGCTTCCTCAAGCAAGCGATATCTTAAGTTTAGAATAACATAGCGCTTCGTCAAGGAAGCGCTATTAAAATTTGATGGGTTAGAATAGATAGCGCTTCCTTAAGGAAACACTATCTATTTCGAACCCTTAGATAGCGTTTCTTTAAAGAAGCGTTGTCTATTCATTATCTAAAATAGAATTTTTCCCAGAAAACGCTATCTATTTATTACCCTAAAAATAAAATTGTTCTCTCTCCCACTCACTTTTCTCCTGATCCCAAAAATTTCGCTCGATAGACCTTTCTCGTTTGTGCCGTCTCCCTCGTTTGTGCATCTGCCTCAAGACCGCCATACGTTTTCTACGCCGCCGCCGCCGCCCTCGTCCTCACCACCATACCGCTCGTCCTCATTTGTCGCTGCTCTTCTCCTCCCAAATATTTGGTTTGAGATTAGAGAGAAGAAGAAAATGGCGAAACCAAGGGTTTGAGGGCACAAAACAGAGGATTGTGTTGTCGATCTGTGGGGAAATCTGCCAAGCTTGGTCATCAAATGGCTAAGCCTAGGGTTCTCGCTCTATCCAGTACGATGGCGTAGTTGTCGTAGGAGATCTCGCGGCGGTGGCCGTGGCGGCAGCGGTTACGATTATTGGTGTGAAGGTGTGGAGAATGGCTTCGGCGTGCGTGAGAATGGATGGCGCTAAGAACAAACACATCCCTTGCGTGTATTAAATCCGAGTTGGTCCTTCTTCTTTCTTGAGATCAGTCTTCACCAAATCCACTTCTACTCAAAGGTCCTCCTTAACCGAGAGGAACATGATTCTCCCCAACTTCAATCGATGCTGCCACTCCACACTACAGTTTCAGCGACCACAATCACATCGTGACTCACCATTAATTCCACCAGTTTCAGAGTGCTTTCTCACCCTACCTCACTCGGTCCCTAATGCTCTCTCAGTACCTTCACTTCCTTCTTCTTTATTTATTTTTTAATTTTCAATCACTTCTGATCCAATTGCACCGAATAAGCTTTCATCTGAACAGTTCTAGAGAATCTATTGCAACGGACATGCTTAGTCATAGAATTTATAGGTTACGCATAATTTCATCTGTAATTATCGGTTTATCAATTTCTGGTTAAATTTGAGTATTGCTAATTAAAAAAATTGGATTCCAAGGGCGTGAATACAACCTGAAAAGTGCCTCAAGTAGCTTGTAATTGTGATTTGATATCAAATTGCCAACTAACTGTAAAATTTGGTTCATGCAGGCACACAGTGACATAGTTGATTGGGACTACCAATTACGGCACACTACTTCATTATCAAGTATGAAAAAAATTAAGTGTTCTTTTAACACTTAACAATATATTAATTTCTATGAGATTATAGCTAAATTTTCTACTATCTTAGCAGTTACTTCGATCTGGAACTGAAATCTGAATGAAATTCTTATTGAATAACGGTTTTCTCTTTTATCTTGTTTGGGAAACAAATCGACGAGGGTAACAAAGGGAGATGAATGAAATTAATTTTTTCATAGTTTTTTCCATTTATTTCACTTTCCCTCCTCTTAATACTTAGCTTCCCAAACAAAGGCGCTAGTTCATATTCTACTTATCACTGTAAACAATTGTTATTTGTCTTCTAGGAATTTTTCTTTTGACTAAATTCCCCATCTTGTCCTCTCTTTTTTTGTACGAGCAACAAATGTGATGTATTACTATTGTTGAAGTTTTGGATTGGATGAGCATTTTGTGAATGATCTATTTCGGTTTTGATTGTCTTACTTCCTTTAGTTCCTTAATCACTATGTTATATCTATCAGTTCCTTACTTCCTTTACTTTTAAAAAAGCATTACTGTTGTATGTTTTTGGGCTTAGCCTTTTAGCAGTAAGATAAGCCAGGCTTCCTTTCCTCCCTCCACAAGAGAAGAATAACGATGAATGGTCCTTATTTAAAGCAAAGACAAGGCAACAGAAAGACTCAGCAGTGGTAGTTTGTTATAGTTTTAGTTGATGAAACTTGAACATTATCACAAACATGACCACAATGAAGCTGGTTTTGATAGCCATTGGATTTGCATTTGCATGTTTAGTTTCTGGGGTTACTTCCTCTGGATCTGACGCACTCTGTGCTTTCCTTCTTTGAAAATGATGCTGTCTTGGTCTCAACAAAGGCTTCCTCCTCATCCCAACAACCTCTCATGGTCGACCTCACTCTTATTGAAGGACCTGCTTCTACAGGAGCTAGTTTCTTTCTCCCTCCCTCTCTCTCTCAGTTAAATTGCTTCTTTTATTTCCGAAAACTACATTCTATGTTTTTTTGTGATTGGTACTCAGTACTTCACATTGCATTCTTTGTTGAGGATTGTAAGCATGCATCGATTCAGTGGTCCACTTTCTTTAGATGAGAGTCTTACATATTAATATACCCTTTGTGCTATTACACAAAATGCCACATTTTGTACCTCGCCCCCATATCTTGTTTCTCCTTTAATATTTGAGAGCTTGATCCTTTAACCTTCTTTTCCATTTTGCCTTATTATTTGCTAGGATTGCTTTGCTTTTCTCCACCAAATTATTTTCTTGTTACCCCCTAACCATAATTCAAATTTGAGGAGATTGTTAGTTGGTTTCAAATCTGGCAATTTAATTTTATACTTTTTGTCCTAAAATTCCAGTTTGTTTGGATGGAACATTGCCTGGTTACCATTTGGATCGTGGATTTGGATCTGGTGCAAACTGTTGGCTTATCCATTTGGAGGTATGTAAAAGAATGTCCAAGTATTTTCATGATGAGTCTCAATACCAATACTTTCAAGGTTTAAAAGTTTCTAAAGTTTTGCTCATTGTTCTAGCCTGTAATAATTGGCCTATATTAAGAAGACAGGTTATGCTGCTATACGAGCTTTTGGTCTTGCTATTGCCTATTGTTAATACTTTTTGACCTGCAGGGAGGAGGATGGTGTAATACAATTAGAAACTGTGTCTATAGAAAGCTTACCCGTCATGGTTCCTCAAATTACATGGAAAATCAAATACCATTCACATGAATATTGAGCAATAAAACTGAAGAAAACCTTGGTCTTTACCTTTACCCTACTCATGCCTACATTTTGTTACTCTTAGTCAATTTAAACTTTGCACTCCTGGAGGCTGCAACATATGTATACTCAAGTCTGTGTTTTGTCATTTTTCTGAACATAATCATTTGTGCACAGATTTCTTCAATTGGAATAGAGTCAAATTGCGGTACTGTGATGGGGCATCTTTCAGTGGAGATACTCAAGATGAGGTCAGTAAGAGTATCACAACACATATTTTTTAATCATAATTGCATCTCATGCAGGGAACTTTTACGATATAATTTGTTCACAGTTTCAATTTATGGCAGAAGTGGACATTTAAATTTTCAAATATCAACAAAAAATTTGTTGTAATATAAAACATTCGAAACGTGGAATCAACAAACCTATTTGTTTATTTGTGTCTTTGCTTATGTGGATGACATCTTTCTAATGAACAAGTTTCTCTTAAATCTCCTTTAGTGCTGGTGAGTTAATTGTTATGGAAAGATTCATTAATTTGGAATTTGTGATTGCATTGATATGTGAATTTGGCTCTTTTTTCAGTCTGCACAACTTCAATTCCGAGGACAAAAAATTTTGTTGGCTGTAATTGAGGAATTAATGTCCAAAGGAATGCAGAATGCCAACCAGGTTTCCTATTTCTGTGGCTGCAGTGGCATCTGCTGTTGCAGCCATCACAGCAGCAACATCTGCAACCAGTAAAGATGACGAGTTGGCCAAGACAGACATGGCTGTGGCTTCTGCAGCCACATTAGTTGCTGCACAATGTGTTGAAGCTGCTGAAGCAATGGGAGCTGAAAGAGAACACCTTGCTTCTGTGGTTAGCTCTGCTGTCAATATCCACTATGATGATGATATCACGACTCTTACAGCTGCAGCTGCCACTGGTAGAGGTTTATACATTCATTAAGCACTCATGTCATATAACACTGAATAATTTTCCTTATAGAGAAGAAACTATTTAAGCTAATGCTCTTAACCATCTTCGTAAGTTGTTTCAACAGTTTAGAATCAATTAGGATATATAGTTTCACTGTTGATCAGTCCCTCAGTACTATAAGGATAACACTAGACTTAGTAAATTAGGAATAGTCCTGTTTTGTAATTTGTGTTTCCTTATGTTGCCACTTGAGGGATATGGTTCTTTTATGTATGCAGCTCTAAGAGGGGCAGCAACCTTGAAAGCAAGAGCATTAAAGGAGGTTTGGAATATTAGTACTGTGACACCACTAGAGAGAGGCATAGGGATTGGACTATGTGGTAAAGGCAATAACAGTAATTCTAGCACTAGTGATAGTGGGGAGATTGTTGATGGAGAAAATTTTCTGGGTGCCTGCAGTCAGGAGCTCCTTGCTAGGGGAAGTGAATTGCTCAAACGAACCCGTAAAGGTAATGTACTAATGTCAAAATCAAATGCAGTTACATATTAGCACTAACTATGAATCTTCTCTCTCAATTGCATCCATTTTGGTTAATGCTGTAGATGATCTTCACTGGAAAATAGTTTGTCTATATACATCGATCAGGCCAGGTAATTTTTTTTTTTGCAAAGATTCATATTAATTAGATGGAAAAGGATACTTGTGCACTCATCAAAATGCTTAAAAACATTTTCAGGTGATGCTGAAAATGAAAAGCAAACATGTTGCAGGAACCATTACTAAAAAGAAAAAGAGTAAGTTGGCGTTAGCTTCATGACTTTATTTTGCTTGTGTAGAGGCTTCATGACCATAAAATTTTAAAACAACTCATAACTTATGCTCTTAAATTTGCAGACATTGTGTTGGAGGTGTGCACGAATTTACCAGTATGGCCAGGAAGGCATCTGTTTGATGATGGTGAAAAAAGAGAGTATTTTGGATTGAAGACAGAATCAAGGGGGATTATGGAGTTTGAATGTAGAAGTCAAAGGGAATACGATATCTGGACTCGAGGGGTTTCAAGACTTCTTTCCATTGTTACACAAAGGCAAAACAGATATGGGATTTGAGGAAGTGTCTCTAGCTACTGCTTTCTTGAAAAATTAATTCAAACTATATATATTGAGCTTTGTATTCAAACTTGGTTTAGACTGGCATAGGAGATTGACTATTGCTGCAGAAATTGCTAGTGTTGTTGGGTTATTATTGTATACGGGTTGGGGTACCCCTTGTACCCTTTAATCAATATACTTTTAGCTTATCGAGAAAAAAATATTGTATTTAAGCTTTTGTATGTAAATGTATGGTTTGTCACTAGTGCAATAAGTGCTTTTTACGTCAGTTAAAATTGATTTTTTACGTCAGAATACTGACTGACGTAAATACAGCTGACGTTAAAAGTTAAACTTTTAACGTCAGTTGAGAAGCGGCGTTAAATATAACACTATTAACGCTCGGTTCTTTAACACAACCGACGTTAATTTTGTCAAAATTAACGTCGGTTCTTTAACAAAACCGAAGCGTTAATTTTGTTAAAACTAACGTCAATTGTTATCAAGAAGCGGCGTTAAAGGTCTTAATTTTAACGTCATTTGTAATAAACAAGCGGCGTTAATAGTGTATCTTGTATATTTTTATAAAAATACTTTTAACGTCGGTTGTATGATACAATTGGCGTTAATAGTATTTTTTTTAAATTCAGTTTTAAAATATCACTCCCCTAAGCCATCCCGGCATTCGATGAAATATCCCGATAAACGAATATCACACACATTACGAATTGCAAAGGAAAAATGGAACAATGATCCATATGTATGCCTGTTCAAAACAATATATATTTATTAACATAGGTTATAAATGTATACTAAGTTTAAACTACCTATATCAATATCCCTTCGTGATGATCATCACGAGTGGCATGTACATTGTCCACTTGTGTCTCCTCGATTATAGTAGGCATGTTTGTTGAAAAAGAAGGAGTCTCAGGAATATCAAGATTTGAATCTTCATTTTCATCACTACCATTATACATGCTTTTTCCTTGGAGAACCACGGACAACCTTTTGTTAGAAGGATCGGTGATGTAGAACACTTGTTTTGCTTGGGAAGCCATTATGAAAGGCTCATTTATATGACCTAACTTGTTGAGGTCTACCAATGTGAACCCCAATTCGTCGGTTTGTACACCACCGTTACTATCAACCCACTTACATTTAAATACCAAGACCGTAAGCTTAGTGTAATCGAGCACCCAAATATCTTCAATATATCCAAAGTAAGGTCTCGGTCTTGTAACTGGGTTTTGTGTCCTTTGCACTAGAGAAGTGCATTGCTTCGCCACGATCATAACCCCACTATTTTGCATGGTACTCTTGTTATCTTGTTCCTTTGTATAAAAGGAAAAGTTATTTATGTCGTATCCGCTCCAACATATGGCGTTGAAGTTAGGCCCACGTGCTAGCCATTTTACGTCATCGAAGCGATTACTACCATCCTTAAGCATTTCTTCCTTGAACCATGGTAAGAAAGTCTTGTTATGCTTGTTCAACAACCACCTTTCGCTCATTCGAGGGTTTTCTTGATTGACTTTTCTTTTATGTTCAAATAAGAAAGGATGAACACATTCGATGTTGTTCAATACATACAAATGTGCTTGAAGCACTTCCTCCCGATCCTTCCTATTAATTCTTAAGCCATGTGTACCCTTACCTTGACATCTGATCTCATCATGCCGAGGCTTAGGAACCCCTATAGGATCCGTGTTATGAAGGTAGTCCGAACAAAACTCAACAGCTTCTTCTGCAACATACCTTTGAACAATAGATGCTTCCGGACGATGAGGATTCTTCACGTACCCTTTCAAGATCTTCATGTAGCGCTCAACTAGGTACATCCATCTCAGAAAAACCGGCCCACATAATCTAATCTCCTCACCAAATGAACAATTAAGTGAACCATTATGTCGAAAAAGGAAGGAGGAAAATACATCTCCAATTGGCACAAGATTGTAGCAGCCTCAACTTCCAAGTCATCCAACATATGGGGGTCAACGACTTTGCTACATATAGAATTAAAGAATGAGCACAACCGAGTAATGGCATGTCTCACATTTTTTGTAGCAATACCACGAATAGCAATGGGCAGAAGTTGTTGCATCAAGATGTGACAATCATGAGACTTCAAGCCAACCAATTTAAGATCACTAGAGACAAGCCTCTTCATATTTGAAGAGTAACCATGTGGAACTTTGATGCCACTGAAGACACACCTGAAACTTTGTCTCTCTTTTTTTGACAAAGTATGACATCTTTGGCGGCAAATAAGTCCGCTTACCATCCTCAACAACTAGAGCTAACTGCTCTCATATACCCATAGCAACGAGGTCGAGACGAGCATTCACACCATCCTTTGTCTTGCCCTGAATGTTCAGAAGCGTCCCGATCACACTATCACACACATTTTTCTCCACATGCATCACATTAATGCGATTATCGACATCAAGCTTGCACCAGTATGGAAGATCAAAGAATATCGACCTCTTCTTCCATATGTTTTTCTCAACAGCTTTACCTTTCTTTTTGGACTTGCCGAATATAACATCGATGTCCTTTACCCTCTGATAAACCTGCTCTCCAATTAATGCCGCCGACGCTTCTTCTGTCTCTTGGCATCCATTAAAAGCTTTTTTCATCTTACGATATGGGTGATCACGTCTAAGAAATCTCCGATTCCCAAGGTAAACCGTCTTCTTTCCATGATGCAACTGAGTGTAGCATGTGCCTTCTTCACATATAGGGCATGCTTTATGCCCCTTGACACTGCATGCCGGACAAGTTACCGTATCTTTGGAAAGTCGTTGATGTTGCAAAATAACATGGCACGAAGCTTGAAAGTCTCATGAGAATACCCATCAACTACATCAACACCTTCCACCCACAACGTTTTCAAGTCTTCAATCAAGGGACCTAGATAAACATCTAAGTCATTTCCCGGTTGCTTTGGGCCCGAAATCATCATAGACAACATCATGTATTTGCGCTTCATGCACAACCAAGGGGGCATGTTGTAAATTACCAACAGAACAGGCCATGAACTATGAATACTACTCATGTTACCATAAGGATTCATTCCATCCGTAGCAAGTCCAAGCCTTAGGTTTCTTGGCTCATCGACGAAATCCGGAAACATAGTATCGATATTCTTCCATTGAATAGAATCAACAGGATGACGAACCTTTCCATCACGTTTCCTCTCATCATTATGCCATCTAAGATTCTTCGCATCTTTCGCATTGGCAAACAATCGCTTGAACCTTGGAATTATTGGAAGATACCACAACACCTTCGCATGAGGACCCTTTTTTCTCACATCATCAAGATCATCATCATCATCACCACCCTTCACTTTGTATCGTGATAACCCACATTTGGGGCAATCGTGATTGTCTTCATGAACACCGGTGTACAATATGCAATCATTGGGGCATGCGTGTATCTTCTTATACTCCATACCCATAGGACACAATACCTTCTTGGCCTCATAGTTACGGTCAGGCAATGTGTTGTCATCCGGAAGCAAGTCTTTCAACACTTCAAGCAATTCCGTGAAGCTTTTATCGGTCCAACCATTTCTCGCCTTCACACAAACCAATTTTAGCACCGCCGACAACCGTGTATGAGTAGTACACCCTGGATATAAAGGCTTATCCGCATCACCGCACAACCTTATCATACACATGCGCTCGATGAAAAGATTCTTGTCCAATATCACGGATCATGTCCTCTACTCGATCATCCTCCATATCTATGTCAACGTCCTCACTTTGGGAGACACTCGCCGTATTACTACTCAACAACATATCACCATGCCATATCCATCTTGTATAACTCAAGCAAATCCTTTCACAAATCAAATGAGTACGTATATCCTTCACCGTACATTTCCTCGTATTCAAACACTTGACACAAGGACAACAGAACATTCCATTACTATTAGGAACATTCCTTTGAGCAAATTCTATAAATTCTCCCACCCCCTTCAAATACTCAGCACTAGTACGCTTACAAACCATCCAACTACGATCCATAACTAGATAGGTCCTGTAGATATACAAAACATATATATCCAATATAAGGACAATACGGGAGATTGAAAACTATAGTTTTTAAAGATTAATTGCCAAACACTGGTCACGGCCTGGCAGTGATGTCCATCACGGCCGTAACGTGTGCAATCGAGCAGAACCATGCCATCACAGGCAGAACTGATCACGACCTAGCCGTGATTAGCATCACGGCCGTGACAGATCAACCAGCAGAGCAACATGCACTCAAAACCAAAAACAGAGACGTACATTCAAAACAACTCAAACTCACGGTTTCAAGTTTCAACTACTGAGACTATAGTTTCAACATACACTCAAAACCAAAAATACAAAAATGTGCCCTAAATACTCACCAGAAATAGGTGCTCGCGTGGTGGTGGGGAGGGGAGCTCGAGTGGTGGCCAACGTTCGATGTGGTTACTGAGAGCAGAGGGACCAGGAGAGTTAGTGCGCGGGAAGGGGAAAGAGAGATGTACGTCAAGTTATTGCAAAGAATGAATGGAAAGACAGAGTTAGGGTTAATAGTGTACCTCACGGTGGTGGCGAAGAAGCCCTCGCGGTGGTTGCGGTGGAGATGAGCTCGGGATTAGGGTTCTGTTCTGGGTGAGTGTGAGTGAGGGTTGAGAGTGATTTAGTGTTGAGCGTGATGAAAAGAGAAAAGAGACGTGCGTCTGAGCGAAGTGCGGAGAAGCGCGCGCGGGTGTAAGCGTTATATAAAACAACATTTAACGTCAGTTGTATTAAACAACTGACGTTACAATTAATTTTTTAACGTCAGTTTTATCAACAAACTGATGTTAAATATTAATATTTTTTTAAAAAACACTTTTAACGTCCGTTGTTGAATACAACTGACATTAAAAGTGTTGTGTCTCTGTATAAAGTAACATTCTTCTTATGATCGATGTCTGTATCTGCCTCTTCTTTTCCTCTATATTTCTATTCCTTCACAAAATGGCTCCGATACCGTGTTAATTGAGTGACAACAGGGCATTTCGGATAGGGATATAGGATTATTTACGTCGACTATTTATTTAAGCGAAGTAAAAATCACATTTTTAATGTCAATTGTATAAACAACGGCGTTAAAAATAAATATTTTTTATTTTAAAAACACTTTTAACTTCAGTTTTATTCAACAACTGACGTTAACAGTGTATAAGTTTCTGCAAAAACATTCATTCCTTTGACTACTCTGCTACTTACCCATTGACCTGTGTTAAGAGTGACAACAGGGCATTTCAGATAGGGATATATGATTATTTATGTCAGCTATTTATTTAACTGAAGTAAAAATCACACTTTTAACGTCAGTTGTATAAACAACTGACGTTAAAAATAAATATTTTTTATTTTAAAAACACTTTTAACGTGAGTTTTATTCAACAACTGATGTTAAAAGTGTATAAGTTTCTGCAAAAGTATTCATTCCTTTGACTACTCTGCTACTAAATTACCCATGCACATTGTAACCTATAATCCTCTTTATGAGCACTAAGTTTATACCTAGACTTAAAGGTCTATTTCTTCCTAATCCTTCGGGCGTTTTCTTTTCTGCACGTTTATAATATATGACTGCCAACTCCCAATGCGCCTTGGAACCTAATGCTCTTAATGATCAATTTAATTTTTTAGCAACTTACGATGCCTAGTAACTTCATCCCTTACTCCTATAAATAGCTTCCTTCCTTCCTTTAATTTTTCTGCTTCACAATATGGCTCTGCCATGGAGATTAACTTCATCACTCTTTCTTCCTATACCTAGACTTAAAGGTCTCTGTCTTAATGGTCAAACAACTTCTGAGGTTGTGTAAATCGCATTACATGGGTGATAAGGGTGTGTAAATCGCATTATGTGAATTGCACACACCATCATCCTTCAGGAGAATCAGCAGCTACAGTTCCAAAACCTCAGCTTTGGAACCAAGTGGCTGTTCCAAGAATATTGCTGAAACAGATCGAGTGCACCCTTCACTCTGCCACGGCTCCAAAGTGACTGTGGTTCAGATGGAGCATCAAGGACTTCAAATGAGGGAGGGGATGCATTCAATGTTGGAGTTTCTGAGGACATGACTGAGAAGAAAATGATGTCGAAGCAGAAACTTTTTAATATTTTAGTGCTATCTTGCGGAAATTTTTTATCTTTTAATCATGTAATTGTAACTTATGAATCGCTTCAATGAGATACGATTTGATTATACATATATAACTTGTTTTATGTTAAGTGTTTATTTATTTTAATTTGCACAAGAATTTGTTAATTTACTAATTCAAGCTAATTAATTAAGATTAAAAATAAACTTTTTTTAAAAAAAATATTAGAAATAAACTGCACTATATGGAGTGATGATCTGCGTTAAGAGTGACAACAGGGAGATGACAACGAAAGAAAGATAGGAATGAGTTGATTATTTACGTCAGTTATTTATTTAACTGTAGTAAAAATCACACTTCTAACGTCGGTTTATAAACAAGCGGCGTTAAAAGTGTTAATAATTTCATGCAAAACACTTTTAACGTCGATTCATTAAACAACCGGCGCCAAATAGTGTGATTTCATATTTACAAAACTGCCACCGCCTCACTTTTAACGTCAGTCCTTAAAACAACTGACGTTAACAGTGAATTAATGAAGTCTGATATTTACAAAACTGCCACCGCCCCCTTTTTAACGTCTAGTTTTTGGTTAACTGACGTAAACCTTTACCGTCTAATGTATATTTTCCACTAGTGTGTTGAGTTTTGCTAAGTGCAATGGGATGGATAAACTGTATAATGTCTTAGTTTGCCGAGTGCATGTGGGAAATATAGAAAAAACAATGTAAATAATCAAAAAAGGTGGGGGGGGGGGGGGGGGGGGGTATGGGTAGCGCTTTCTTGAAAAAACGTTGCCTAAAATTAAAAATAGATAGCGCTTCCTTGAGAAAGCGCTATCTATTGCAAACTTTAGACAGCGCTTCCTTGAGAAAGCGCTGTCTAAAGTATGTAATAGATTGTCTTATTACGAACTTTAGACAGCACTTTCTCAACGAAGCGCTACCTATCCCCACTTTCAGTAGCTCTTTTTTAAGCGCTATTGAATCTCTCTCACCTTCAGTAGCGGGTTAATAGATAGCGCTTGGAAGCGCTACTAAAGGATAAAAAAAAAGCGCTATTAAAGCTCTTTTCTGTAGTAATGTAAGCCCAATTAAGGCATATGATACCTTGTTGGAAAGCTTATTCAGAGGCCCTTAATTTGGTCTAGGGTAAGGTCAGGATTAATAAGCATAAATAGCAGTTTACAGCCGCACAAGCCAGAGGGACGGAAATTAGACAACTTTTACAATCATTGTTTTTGCTTTTACATTATTGGGCTTAATTGCTAAACATTGTCAATTTTCGGATTTTTTCCTCATCCTGACCTTGTTACCTTGGGCAGAGCATAACTAGAGCTACAGATATCGGATTTTAGTGATCTTGCTGTCCCTAGAAAGATAAGGAAGAGACCTACAATTTCAGGTTTCACAAGAATTGTCAAATTAGGCCAAAATCAAGGCTAAATTGGGTCCCGAGTTCTCTAGCACCGATTAGTGCGTAGTCCATGATGTTCCTTCACTTAAATGGGCCTAACTTACTCATCTTAAGCCCAATAAAGGCATATGATACCTTGTTGGAAATCTTATTCAGAGGCCCTTAATTTGGTCTAGGGTTAGGTCAGGAATAATAAGAATATATAGTAGTTTATAGCCGCACAAGTCAGAGAGAGACGGAAATTAGACAACTTTTACAATCATTGTTTTTGCTTTTACATTATTGGGCGTAATTGCTAAACATTGTTAATTTTTGGATTTTTCACTCATCCCGACCTTGTTGCCTTGCGCAGAGCATAACTAGAGCTACAAATATCAGATTTTGGTGATCATGCTGTCCCTAGAAAGATAAGGAAGAGACCTACAATTTCAGATTTCACAAGAATTGTCAAATTAAGCCAAAATAAAGGCTAAATTGGGTCCCGAGTTCTCTGGCGCGGATCAGTGCGCAGTCCATGATTTTCCTTCACTTAAATGGGCCTTACTTACTCATCTTAAGCCCAATTAAGGCATATGATACCTTGTTGGAAAACTTATTCAGAGGCTCTTAATTTGGTCTAGGTTTATGTCAGGATTAATAAGCATAAATAGCAGTTTAAAGCCGCACAAGCCAGAGAGAGACAGAAATTAGACAACTTTTACAATCATTGTTTTTCCTTTTACATTATTGGGCTTAATTGCTAAACATTGTTAATTTTCGGATTTTTCACTCAGCCTGACCTTGTTGCCTTGCGCAGAGCATAACTAGAGCTACAAATATCGGATTTTGGTGATCTTGCTGTCCCTAGAAAGATAAGGAAGAGACCTACAATTTCAGGTTTCACAAGAATTGTCAAATTAGGCCAAAATCAAAGCTAAATTGAGTCCCGAGTTTTCTGGCGCGGATCAGTGCGCAGTCCATAATGTTCCTTCACTTAAATGGGCCTAACTTACTCATCCTAAGCCCAATTAAGGCATATGATACCTTGTTGGAAAGCTTTTTCAGATGCCCTTAATTTGGTCTAGGGTTATTTCAGGATTAATAAGCATAAATACTAGTTTACAGCCGCACAAGCCAGAGAGAGACGGAAATTAGACAACTTTTACAATCATTGTTTTTGCTTTTACATTATTGGGATGAATTGCTAAACATTGTTAATTTTCGGTTTTTTCACTCATCCTGACCTTGTTGGCATGTGCAGAGCATAACTAGAGCTATAGATATTGGATTTTGGTGATCTTGCTGTTCCTAGAAAGATAAGGATGAGTCCTACAATTTCAGGCTTCACAAGAATTGTCAAATTAGGCAAAAATCAAGGCTAAATTGGGTCCCGAGATCTCTAATGCAGATCAGTGAGCAGTCCATGATGTTCCTTCACTTAAATGGGCCTAACTTACTCATCTTAAGCCTAATTAAGGCATATGATACCTTGTTGGAATGCTTATTCAGAGACCCTTGATTTGGTCTATGGTCAGGTCATGATTAATAAGCATAAATAGCAGTTTACAGCTGCACAAGCCATAAAGAGACGAAAATTAGACAACTTTTACGATCATTGTTTTTGCTTTAACATTATAGGGCTTAGTTGGGCTTAATTGCCAAACATTGTTAACCTTAGGATTTTTCACTCATCCTGGCCTTATTGCCTTGCACAGAGCATAACTAGAGCTACAGATATTGGATTTTGGTGATCTTCTTGTCCCGAGAAAGATAAGGAAGAGACCTACAATTTCATGTTTCACAAGAATTGTCAAATTAGGCCAAAATCAAGGCTAAATTAGGTCCCAAGTTCTCTGGCGCTGATCTGTGCGCAGTCCATGATGTTCCTTCACTTAAATGGGCCTAACTTACTCATCTTAAGCCCAATTAAGGCATATGATACCTTTTTGGAAGGCTTATTCAGAGGCCCTTAATTTGGTCTATGGTTAGGTCAGGATTAATAAGAATAAATAGAAGCTTACAGCCGCATAATCTAGAGAGAGACGGAAATTAGACAACTTTTACAATCATTGTTTTTGCTTTTACATTATTGGGCTTAATTGCAAAACATTGTTAATTTTATGATTTTTCACTCATCCTGACCTTGTTGCCTTGTGCAGAGCATAACTAGAGCTACAAATATCGGATTTTGGTGATCTTGCTGTCCCTAGAAAGATAAGGAAGAGACCTACAATTTCAGGATTCAAAAGAATTGTCAAATTAGGCCAAATTCAAGGCTAAATTGAGTCCCGAGTTCTCTGGTGCGGGTCAGTGCGCTGTCCATGATGTTCCTTCAGTTAAATGGGCCTAACTTACTCATCTTAAGCCCAATTAAGGCATATGATACCTTGTTAGAAAGTTTATTCATAGGCCCTTAATTTGGTCTAGGGTTAGGTCAGGATTAGTAAGTATAAATAGTAGGATACAGCCGCACAAGCCACAGAGAGACAAAAATTAGACAAGTTTTACAATCGTTGTTTGTGCTTTTACATTATTGGGCTTAATTACTAAACATTGTTAATTTTCGGATTTTTCACTCATCCTGACCTTGTTACCTTATGCGGAGCATAACTAGAGCTACAGATATTGGATTTTGGTGATCTTGCTGTCCCTAGAAAGATAAGGAAGAGATATACAATTTCAGGTTTCACAAGAATTGTCAAATTAAACCAAAATCAATGCTAAATTGGGCCCCGAGTTCTCTGGAACGGATCAGTACGCACTCCATGATGTTCCTTCACTTAAATGGGCCTAACTTACTCATCTTAAGCCCAATTAAGGAATATGATACCTTGTTGGAAAGCTTATTCAGAGGCCCTTAATTTGGTCTAGGGTTAGGTCAAGATTCATAAGAATAAATAGCAGTTTACAGCCGCATAAGCTAGTGAGAGACGGAAATTAGACAACTTCTACAATCATTGTTTTTTCCTTTACATTATTGGTCTTAATTGGACTTAATTGCTAAACATTGTTAACCTTAGGTTTTTTCACTCATCCTGACCTTGTTGCGTTGCGCAGAGCATAACTAGAGCTACAGATATTGGATTTTGGTGATCTTCTTGTCCCGAGAAAGATAAGGAAGAGACCTACAATTTAATGTTTCACAAGAATAGTCAAATTAGGCTAAAATCAAGGCTAAATTGGGTCCCGAGTTCTTTGGTGCTGATCAGTGCGCAGTCTATGATGTTCCTTCACTTAAATGGGCCTAACTTACTCATCTTAAGGCCAATTAAGGCACATGATGCCTTGTTGCAAAGCTTATTCAGAGGCCCTTAATTTGGTCAAGGGTTAGGTCATTATTAATAAAATTAAATAGCAGTTACAGCCTCATAAGCCAGAGAGAGACGGAAATTAGACAACTTTAACAATCATTGTTTTTGCTTTTACATTATTGGGCTTAATTGCTAAACATTATTAATTTTCTGATTTTTCACTCATCCTGACCTTGTTGCCTTGCACAGAGCATAGCTATAGCTACATAAATTGGATTTTTCTGATCATGCTGTCCGTAGAAAGATAAGGAAGAGACCTACAATTTCGGTTTTCACAAGAATTTTCAAATTAGGCCAAAATCAAGGCTAAATTGAGTCCCGAGTTCACTGGTGCGGATCAGTGCGCAGTCCATGATGTTCCTTCACTTAAATGGGCCTAACTTACTCATCTTAAGCCCAATTAAGGCATATGATACCTTGTTGGAAACCTTATTCAGAGGCCCTTAATTTGGTCTAGGGTTAGGTCATAATTAATAAGAATAAATAGCAGTTTACACCTGCATAATCCAGAGAGAGAAGGAAATAAGATAACTTTTACAATTGTTGTTTTTGCTTTTACATTATTTGGCTTAATTGCTAAACAATGTTAATTTCGGATTTTTCACTCATCCTGACCTTGTTGCCTTGTGCAGAGCATAACTAGAGCTACAGATATCGGATTTTGGGGATCTTGTTGTCCCTTGAAAGATTAGGAAGAGACCTACAATTTCAGGTGTCACAAGAATTGTCAAATTAAACCAAAATCAAGGCTAAATTGGGTCCCGATTTGCTGGCACGGATCAGCACGCTGTCCATGATGTTCCTTCACTTAAATGGGCCTAACTTACTCATATTAAGCCCAATTGAGGCATATGATACCTTGTTGGAAAACTTATTAAGAGGCCCTAAATTTGGTCTAGGGTTAGGCCAGGATTAGTAAGCATAAATAGTAGTTTAAAGCCGCACAAGCCAGTAGAGACGGAAATTAGACAACTTTTACAATCATTGTTTTTGTTTTTACAAACCAGAAGTTTACCGTGTTGGCTTGCGAAGAGCATAACTAGAGCTACAAATATCGGATTTTGGTAATCTTGCTGTCCCTAGAAAGATAAGGAAGAGACCTACAATTTCATGTTTCACAAGAATTGACAAATTAGGCCAATATCAAGGCTAAATTGGGTCCCTAGTTCTCTGGCACGAATCAGTGCGCAGTCCATGATGTTCCTTTACTTAAATGGGCCTAACTTACTCATTTTAAGCCCAATTAAGGCATATGATACCTTGTTGGAAAGCTTATTCAGAGGCCCTTAATTTGGTCTAGGGTTAGGTTAGGATTAATAAGAATAAATAGTAGTTAACAGACGCATAAGCCAGAGAGAGACGAAAATTAGACAACTTCAACAATCATTGTTTTTGCTTTTACATTATTGGGCTTATTTGCTAAACATCGTTAATTTTCTGATTTTTCACTCATCCTGACCTTGTTGCCTTGCACAGAGCATAACTATAGCTACATACATTGGATTTTTCTGATCATGTTGTCCCTAGAAAGATAAGGAAGAGACCTACAGTTTCGGTTTTCACAAGAATTTTCAAATTAGACCAAAATCAAGGCAAAATTGAGTCCCGAGTTCTCTGGTGCGGATCAGTACGCAGTCCATGATGTTCCTTCACTTAAATGGGCCTAACTAACTGATCTTAAGCCCAATTAAGGCATATGATACCTTGTTGGAAAGCTTATTCAGAGTCCTTTAATTTGGTCTAGGGATAGGTCAAGATTCATAAGAATAAATAGCAGTTTACAGCCGCATAAGCTAGTGAGAGACGGAAATTAGACAAGTTTTACGATCATTGTTTTTGCTTTTACATTATTGGGCTTAATCGCTAAACATTGTTAATTTCGGATTTTTCACTCATCCTGACCTTGTTGCCTTATGCGGAGCATAACTAAAGCTACAGATATCGGATTTTGGTGATCTTGTTGTCCCTAGAAAGATAAGGAAGAGACCTACAATTTCAGGTTTCACAAGATTTGAAAAATTAGGCCAAAATTTCAGGTTTCACAAGAATTGTCACATTAAACCAAAATCAAGGCTAAATTGGGTCACGATTTTGCTGGCATGGATCAGCGCGCTGTCCATGATGTTCCTTCACTTAAATGGGCCTAACTTACTCATCTTAAGCCCAATGGAGGCATATGATACCTTGTTGGAAAGCTTATTCAGAGGCCCTAAATTTGGTCTAGGGTTAGGCCAGGATTAGTAAGCATAAATAGTAGTTTAAAGCCGCACAAGCCAGTAGAGACGGAAATTCGACAACTTTTACAATCATTGTTTTTGGTTTTACATTATTGGGATTAATTGGGCTTAATTGATAAACATTGTTAATTTTCGGATTTTTCACTCATCTTGACCTTGTTGCCTTGTGCAGAGCATAACTAGAGCTACAAATTTTGGATTTTGGTGATCTTGCTGTCCCTAGAAAGATAAGGAAGAGACCTACAATTTCAGGTTTCACAAGATTTGAAAAATTAGGCCAAAATCAAAGCTAAATTGGGTCCCGAGTTCTCTGGTGTGGATTAGTGCGCAGTGCATGATGTTCCTTCACTTAAATGGGCCTAACTTACACATCTTAAGCCCAATTAAGGCATATGATACCTTGTAAGAAACTTATTCAGAGGCCCTTAATTTGGTCTAGGGTTAGGTCAGGATTAATAAGCATAAATAGCAGTTTACAGCCGCACAAGCCAAAGAGAGACAGAAATTAGACAACTTTTACAATCATTGTTTTTGCTTTACCATTATTGGGCTTAATTGCTAAACATTGTTAATTTTCGGATTTTTCACTCATCCTGACCTTGTTGCCTTGCGCAGAGCATAACTAGAGCTACAGATATCGAATTTTGGTGATCAAGCTGTACATATAAAGATAAGGAAGAGACCTATAATTTCAGGTTTCACAAGAATTGTCAATTTAGGCCAAAATCAAGGCTAACTTGGGTCCCGAATTCTCGGGCGTGGATCAGTGCGCAGTCCATGATGTTCCTTTACTTAAAAGGAAGCTAACTTACTCAACTTAAGCCCAATTAAGGCATATGATACCTTGTTGGAAAGCTTATTCAGAGGCCCTTAATTTGGTCTAGGGTTAGGTCAGGATTAATAAGAATACATAGCAGTTTACAGCCGCACAATCCATATAGAGACGGAAATTAGATAACTTTTACAATCACTGTTTTTACTTTTACATTATTGGGCTTAATTGTTAAACATTGTTAATTTTCGGATTTTTCACTCATCTTGACCTTATTGCCTTACACAGAGCATAACTAGAGCTACATATATTAGACTTTGGTGATCTTGCAGTCCCTACAAAGACAAGGAAGAGACCTACAATTTCAGGTTTCACAAGAAATGTCAAATTAAGGCAAAATCAAGGTTAAATTGGGTCCCGATTTCTCTGGCGCGGATCAGTGCGCTGTCCATGATGTTCCTTCACTTAAATGGGCCTAACTAACTCATCTTATGCCCAATTAAGGCATATGATACCTTGTTGGAAAGCATATTCAGAGGCCCTAAATTTGGCTGAGGGTTAGGACAGGATTAGTAAGCATAAATAGTAGTTTCAGCCGCATAAGCCAGCAGAGACGGAAATTATTCAACTTTTACAATCATTGTTTTTGCTTTTACATTATTGGTCAAAATTGGGCTTAATTGGTAAACATTGTTAATTTTTGGATTTTTCACTCATCTTGACCTTGTTGCCTTGCGCAGAGCATAACTAAAGTTACAGATATCGGATTTTGGTGATCTTGCTGTCCCTAGAAAGATAAGGAAGAGACCTACAATTTCTGGTTTAAAAAGAATTGTCAAATTAGGCCAAAATAAAAGTTAAATAGGGTCCCAAGTACTCTGGCGTGGATCAGTGCGCAGTCCTTGATGTTCCTTCACTTAATTGGGCCTAAGTTACTCATCTTAAGCCCAATTAAGGCATATGATATCTTGTTGGAATGCTTATTCAGAGGCCCTTAATTTGGTCTAGGGTTAGGTCATGATTAATATGCATAAATATCTGTTTACAGCCGCACAAGCCAGAGAGACGGAAATTAGACAACCTTTTACAATCATTGTTTTTGGTTTTACATTATTGGTATTAATTGGGCTTAATTGCTAAACTTTGTTAATTTTAGGATTTTTCACTCATCCTGAGCATGTTGCCTTGTGCAGAGCATAACTAGAGCTACAAATATCGGATTTTGGTGATCTTGCTGTCCCTAGAAAGATAAGGAAGAGACCTACAATTTCAAGTGTAACAAGAATTGTCAAATTAGGCTAAAATAAAGGCTAAATTGAGTCCCGAGTTCTCTGGTGCGGATCAATGCGCCGTCCATGATGTTCCTTCACTTAAATAGGCCTAACTTACTCAACTTAAGCCCAATTATGGCATATGATACCTTGTTGAAAAGCTTATTCAGAGGCCCTTAATTTGGTCTAGGGTTTGGTCAGGATTAGTAAGCATAAATAGTAGTTTACAGCCGCACAACCAAGAGAGATACGGAAATTAGACAAGTTTTACAATTGTTGTTTTTGCTTTTACGTCATTGGGCTTAATTGCTAAACATTGTTAATTTTCGGATTTTTCACTCATCCTGACCTTGTTGCTTTCCGCAGTGCATAACTAGATCTACAGATATCGGATTTTGGTGATCTTGCTGTCCCTAGAAAGATATGGAAGACACCTACAATTTCAGGTTTCACAAGAATTGTCAAATTAGGCCAAAATCAAGGCTAAATTGGGTCCCGAGTTCTCTGGCGCGGATCAGTGCGCAGTCCATGGTGTTCCTTCACTTAAATGCGCCTAACTTACTCATCTTACGCCCAATTAAGGCATAGGATACCTTGTTGGAAAGCTTATTCAGAGGCCCTTAATTTGGTATAGGGTTAGGTCAGTATTAATAAGAATAAATAGCAGTTTACAGCCGCATAAGCCAGAGAGAGATGGAAATTAGACAACTTCTACAATCATTGTTTTTGCTTTTACATTATTGGGCTTAATTGCTAAACATTATTAATTTTAGGAGTTTTCACTCATCCTGACCTTGTTGCCTTGCACAGAGCATAACTATAGCTACATATATCGGATTTTTCTAATCTTGTTGTCCCTAGAAAGATAAAGTAGAGACCTGCAATTTCAAGTGTCAAAAGAATTGTCAAATTAGGCCAACATCAAGGCTAAATTGAGTCCCGAGTTTTCTGGTGCGGATCAGTACGCAGTCTACGATGTTCCTTCACTTAAATGGGCCTAACTTTCACATCTTAAGCCCAATTAAGGCATATGATACCTTGTTCGAAAGCTTATTCAGAGACCCTTAATTTGGTCTACGGTTAGGTCAGGATTAATAAGCAAAAATATTAGTTTACAGCCACACAAGCCAGTGAAAGACGGAAATTAGACAACTTTTACAATCATTGTTTTTGCTTGTACATTATTGGGCTTCATTATTAAACATTGTTAATTTTTGGATTTTTCACTCATCCTGACCTTGTTGCCTTGCGCAGAGCATAACTAGAGCTACAGGTTTCGGATTTTAGTGATTTTACTGTCCCTAGAAAGATAAGGAAGACACCTACAATTTCAGGTGTCAGGAAAGTTGTCAGTTCAGGCCAAAATCAATGCTAAATTGGGTCCCGAGTTCTCTGGCGTGGATCAGTGTGCATTCCATGATGTTCCTTCACTTAAAGGGGCCTAACTTACTCTTCTTAATCCCAATTAAGGCATATGATACCTTATTGGGAAGCTTATTCAGAGGCCCTTAATTTGGTCTATGGTTAGGTCACGATCAATAATAGCAGTTTACAGCCGCACAAGCATGAGAGAGACGGAAATTAGACAACTTTTACAATCATTGTATTTGCTTTTACATTATTGGGCTTCATTTCTAAACATTGTTAATTTTCTGATTTTTCACTCATCCCGACCTTGTTGCCTTGCAAAGAGCATAACTAGAGCTACAGATATCGGAATTTGGTGATCTTGCTGTCCCT
Organism: Sophora flavescens; assembly: GCA_030762895.1. Classification (NCBI taxonomy): domain Eukaryota; kingdom Viridiplantae; phylum Streptophyta; class Magnoliopsida; order Fabales; family Fabaceae; genus Sophora; species Sophora flavescens. The sequence goes on from JAUPTC010000013.1 coordinate 5,867,969, forward strand.
AGAAAGATAAGGAAGAGACCTACAATTTCAGGTTTCACAAGAATTGTCAAATTAGGCCAAAATCAAGGCTAAATTAAGTCCCGAGTTCTCTGGTGCGGATCAGTGCGCTGTACATGATGTTCCTTCACTTAAATGGTCCTAACTTACTCATCTTAAGCCCAATTATGGCATATGATACCTTGTTGGAAAGCTTATTCAGAGGCCCTTAATTTTGTCTAGGGTTTGGTCAGGTTTAGTAAGCATAAATAGTAGTTTACAACCGAACAAGCCAGAGAGAGACAGAAATTAGACAACTTATACAATCGTTGTTTTTGCTTTTACATTATTGGGCTTGATTGCTAAACATTGTTAATTTTCGGATTTTTCACTCATCCTGACCTTGTTGCCTTGCGCAGAGCATAACTACTGCTACAAATATCGAATTTTTCAGATCTTGCTGTCCCTAGAAAGATAAGGAAGACACCTACAATTTCAGGTTTCACAAGAATTGTCAAATTATGCCAAAATCAAGGCTAAATTGAGTCCTGAGTTTTCTGGTGCAGATCAGTGCGCAGCTCATGATGTTCCTTCACTTAAATGGCCTAACTTACTCATCTCAAGCCCAATTTAGGCATATGATACCTTGTTGGAAAGCTTATTCGGAGGCCCTTAATTTGGTCTAGGATTAGGTCAGGATTAATAAGAATAAATAGCAGTTTACACCCACATAAGCCAGAGAGAGACGAAAATTAGACAACATTTAAAATCTTTGTTTTTGCTTTTACATTATTGGGCTTAATTGCTAAACATTGTTAATTTTCTGATTTTTCACTCATCCTGACCTTGTTGCCTTGCGCAGAGCATAACTAGAGCTACAAATATCGAATTTTGGTGAACTTGCTGTCTCTAGAAAGATAAGGAAGAGACCTACAATTTCAGGTGTCACAAGAATTGTCAAATTTGGCTAAAATCAAGACTAAATTGGGTCCCGAGTTCTTTGGCGTCAATCAGTGCGTAGTCGACAATGTTCCTTCACTTAAATGGGGCTAACTTACTCATCTTAATCCCAATTAAGGCATATGATACCTTGTTGGAAAGCTTATTCAGAGGCCCTTAATTTGGTTTAGGGTTAGGTTAGTATTAATAAGAATAAATAGCAGTTTACAGCCGCATAAGCCAGAGAGAGATGGAAATTAGACAATTTCTACAATCATTGTTTTTGCTTTTACATTATTGGGCTTAATTGCTAAACATTATTAGTTTTAGGATTTTTCACTCATCCTGACCTTTTGCCTTGCACAGAGCATAACTTGAGCTACAGCTATCAGATTTTTCTAATCTTGTTGTCCCTAGAAATATAAGGAAGAGACCTACAATTTCAAGTTTCAAAAGAATTGTCAAATTAGGCCAACATCAAGGCTAAATTGAGTCCCGAGTTTTCTGGTGCGGATCAGTACGCAGCCTATGATGTTCCTTCACTTAAATGGGCCTAACTTTCACATCTTAAGCCCAATTAAGGCATGTGATACCTTGTTCGAAAGCTTATTCAGAGACCCTTAATTTGGTCTAGGGTTAGGTCAGGATTAATAAGCATAAATAGTAGTTTACAGCCACAAAAGCCAGAGAAAGACGGAAATTAGACAACTTTTACAATCATTGTTTTTGCTTGTACATTATTGGGCTTAATTATTAAACATTGTTAATTTTTGGATTTTTCACTCATCCTGACCTTGTTGCCTTGCGCAGAGCATAACTAGAGCTGCAGGTTTCGGATTTTGGTGATTTTGCTGTCCCTAGAAAGATAAGGAAGACACCTACAATTTCAGGTGTCAGGAAAATTGTCAAATCAGGCCAAAATCAATGCTAAATTGGGTCCCGAGTTCTCTGGCGTGGATCAGTGTGCATTCCATGATGTTCCTTCAATTAAATGGACCTAACTTACTCATCTTAAGCCCAATTAAGGCATATGATATCTTGTTGGAATGCTTATCCAGAGGCCCTTAATTTGGTCTAGGGTTAGGTCATGATAAATAAGCATAAATAGCAGTTTACAGCCGCACAAGCCAGAGATATGGAATTTAGACAACTTTTACAATCATTTTTTTGCTTTTACATTATTGGTCTTAATTGGGCTTAATTGCTAAACTTTGTTAATTTTATGATTTTTCACTCATCCCGACCTTGTTGCCTTGCGCAGAGCATAACTAGAGCTACAGATATCGGATTTTGGTGATCTTGCTGTCCCTAGAAAGATAAGGAAGAGACCTACAAATTCAAGTTTCACAAGAATTGTCAAATTAGGCCAAAATCAAGGCTAAATTGGGTCCCGAGTTCTCAGGCGTGGATCAGTGCACAATCGAAAATGTTCATTCACTTAAATGGGCCTAACTTACTCTTCTTAAGCCCAATTAAGGCATATGATACCTTGTTGGAAAGCTTATTCAGAGGCCCTTAATTTGGTCTATGGTTAGGTCACGATCAATAAGCATAAATAGCAGTTTACAACCGCACAAGCAAGAGAGAGACGTAAATTAGACAACTTTTACAATCACTGTATTTGCTTTTACATTATTGGGCTTCATTTCTAAACATTGTTAATTTTCTGATTTTTCACTCATCCCGACCTTGTTGCCTTGCAAAGAGCATAACTAGAGCAACAGATATCGGAATTTGGTGATCTTGCTGTCCCTAGAAAGATAAGGAAGAGACCTACAATTTCAGGTTTCACAAGAATTGTCAAATTAGGCCAAAATCAAGGCTAAATTGAGTCCCGAGTTCTCTGGTGCGGATCGGTCATGGTACATGATGTTCCTTCACTTAAATGGTCCTAACTTACTCATCTTAAGCCCAATTATGGCATATGATACCTTGTTGGAAAGCTTATTCAGAGGCCCTTAATTTTGTCTAGGGTTTGGTCAGGATTACTAAGCATAAATAGTAGTTTACAGCCGAACAAGTCAGAGAGAGACGGAAATTAGACAACTTCTACAATCGTTGTTTCTGCTTTTACATTATTGGGCTTGATTGCTTAACATTGTTAATTTTCGGATTTTTCACTCATCCTGACCTTGTTGCCTTGCGCAGAGCATAACTACTGCTACAAATATCGAATTTTTCAGATCTTGCTGTCCCTAGAAAGATAAGGAAGAGACCTACAATTTCAGTTTTCACAAGAATTGTCAAATTATGCCAAAATCAAGGCTACATTGAGTCCTGAGTTTTCTGGTGCGGATCAGTGCGCTGCTCATGATGTTCTTTCACTTAAATGGCCTAACTTACTCATCTTAAGCCCAATAAAGGCATATGATACCTTGTTGGAAAGCTTATTCGAAGGCCCTTAATTTGGTCTAGGGTTAGGTCAGGATTAATAAGAATAAATAGCAGTTTACACCCGCATAAGCCAGAGAGAGACGGAAATTAGACAACTTTTAAAATCATTGTTTTTGCTTTTACATTATTGGGCTTAATTGCTAAACATTGTTAATTTTCTGATTTTTTATTCATCCTGACCTTGTTGCCTTGCGCAGAGCATAACTAGAGCTACACATATCGGATTTTGGTGAACTTGCTGTCTCTAGAAAGATAAGGAAGAGACCTACAATTTCAGGTTTCACAAGAATTGTCAAATTAGGCTAAAATCAAGACTAAATTGGGTCCCGAGTTCTTTGGCGTGAATCAGTGCGCAGTCGATAATGTTCCTTCACTTAAATGGGGCTAACTTACTCATCTTAAGCCCAATTAAGGCAAATGATACCTTGTTGGACAGCTTATTCAGAGGCCCTTAATTTGGTCTAGGGTTAGGTCCGGATCAATAAGCATAAATAGCAGTTTACAGCCGCACAAGCCAGAGAGAGACGGAAATTAGACAACTTTTACAATCATTGTTTTTGTTTTTAAACTATTGGGCTTTATTGCTAAACATTGTTAATTTTTTGATTTCTCACTCATCCTGACCTTGTTGCCTTGCACAGAGCATAACTGGAGCTACAGATATCGGATTTTGGTGATCTTGATGTCCCTAGAAAGATAAGGAAGAGACATACAATTTCAGGTTTCACAAGAATTGTCAAATTAGGCAAAAATCAAGGCTAAATTTAGTCCCGATTTCTCTGGTGCGGGTCAGTGCGCAGTCCATGATGTTCCTTCACTTAAATTGGCCTAACTTAATCATCTTAAGCCCAATTTAGGCATATGATACCTTGTTGGAAAGCTTATTCAGAGGCCCTTAATTTGGTCTAAGGTTTGGTCAGGATTAGTAAGCATAAATAGTAGTTTACAGCCGAACAAGCCAGAGAGAGACGAAAATTAGACAACTTTTACAATCGTTGTTTTTGATTTTACATTATGGGGCTTGATTGCTAAACATTGTTAATTTTCGGATTTTTCACTCATCCTGACCTTGTTCCCTTGCACAGAGCATAACTAGAGCTACAGATATCGGATTTTAGTGATCTTGCTGTCCCTAGAAAGATAAGGAAGAGACCTACAATTTCACGTTTCACAAAAATTCTCAAATTAGGCCAAAATCAAGGGTAAATTGGGTCCCGATCTCTCTGGTGCAGATCAGTGCGCTGTCCATAATGTTCCTTCACTTAAATGGGCCTAACTTACTCATCTTAAGCCCAATTGAGGCATATGATACCTTGTTGGAAAGCTTATTCAGAGGCCCTAAATTTGGTCAGGGTTAGGTCAGGATTAGTAAGCATAAATAGTAGTTTACAGTCGCACAAGTTAGTAGAGACAGAAATTGGACAACTTTTACAATCATTGTTTTTGCTTTTACATTATTGAGCTTAATTGGGCTTAATTGCTAAACATTGATAATTTTCGGATTTTTCACTCATCTTGACCTTGTTGATTTGCGCAGAGTATAACTAGAGCTACAGATATCGGATTTTGGTGATCTTATTGTCCCTAGAAAGATAAGGAAGAGACCTACAATTTCAGGTTTCACAAGAATTGTCAAATTAGGCCAAAATCAAGGCTAAATTGGGTCCCGAGTTCTCTTGCGTGGATCAGTGCGCAGTCACTAGTGCAATAAGTGCTTTTTACATAGTGAAAATTGATTTTATACGTCAGAATATTGTCTGACGTAAATACAGCTGACGTTAATAGTTAATATTTTAATGTCAGTTGTTTAAACAACCGACGTTAAATATAAAACTATTAACGTTAGTTCTTTAACACAACTGACATTAATGTTGTTCAAACTAACGTCGGTTCTGTTAAAGAACCGACGTTACAGGTTTTATTTTTAATGTCAGTTTCCTAATACAACTGACGTTAATAGTGTACTGTATATTTTATAAAATACTATTAGCGTCAGTTGTTTGATACAACTGACGTTAGTAGATTTTTTTTTTTAATTCAGTTTTAAAATATCACTCCCCTCACCTATCCCTGCATTCAGTAAATATCCCGGTAACATAGAATATCACACACATTACAGAATTGCAAACACTACCCTTAAATTTCAATATTAACTAAAAGAAAAGAAATATACAAAGGAAAAATGGGGTGGGTGGGGGGGACTTTAAACCAAAACCCATGTATAGGAAAAACATAAATATCTACAAGTATATATATATAAATTTTAGTCTCTAATGTCTAAACACAAAACTACCAATCTAAGTGTATATATATATATATATATATATATATATATAAATGTTATTAATTAGTTTCTAAAGTCTAACAAAAAAAACTATTCATCTAAGTATTGCGGAGGTATCTTGTCAATTCCTTTTTCAGCCGCATACTTGAAGAAGAATTCTGCCAAGCGCATCCTCAAGTCTCTAAACTCATCTTTTTGAAGAGGCAATTGGTTGTTAAATGCCTACACACGGTCAAATATAACAATAACATTAACGCAAGTCATCACCAAAACTATAATATAAATTTAACAAGTTGTTTAAATATTACCTTCTTCCATGCATCCGTAATAGATGCAGAGACTATGTTCAGCATATGAAGCATCACATAATAGCCGCACGACCACCCGTCAGGTTGAAATCGAGACTACAAACAAAATTAATTTTCAATGTCAGTTAAATATACATATAAATTAGTAATTATAATGTTATTTATTTGATAAATAAACTACCAAACCTCGAGGATGATCCAATCAGGATTTCCTTTAGCCTTAGAAGTCCTACTTCTCCCGTTGGTGCAACTTATGCTACTCGCCTTCAGCGCGCTATCATAAACAAATAATCATGTCAATTAACAAATTCAAATATCATGTGTGTAATAAACTAAAAACAACTGATATTAAAACTTAAATTAAATTTAAGATTAGTTACTTACGTATTTACAGCTTCCACCACCTCCTGTGGCGGGTTTTGGTGGAGAGAGTAGAAGAATATGACAGTATGCCTAGACGGGTGAAGTACGAGCAACTGCCAATGATTATTCATAGAGTAGGGAGCCAGATATAATTCTTTCCGATTGTCTCCCATCAAGTTCCCTATGTATTTACTTAATTCATCTCCAGCAAAGAATTGAGGCATAAGGATTGACGGATCTAAGAAGCCATGAACTGATTTGGAGTCCTTATCAAGCTGAAGACGATGGAGATACCTAAGATATGAAAAGGTGTGGATGTTAATTACATAATATATATATTGAAATTAAAAGAAATTATTAAATGGAAAAATACCAAAAATAAATAAGTTATAAAATTAAAATTAACTTACGTGCACTAGAGACTCAAAACCGTGCTGGCCATCCACTCGTTATCTCTACAGGCGTGCCGAGATCTTCACCACAGAAGGAAAATATCCTCTCTTGATTTGGGCGTGCCACCCATCCATCGTGCTCCAATGGACATTCAAAAATCTCAAAGGCATAATCCTCACCAAGTGAGAACAAACAAGTGACAGGTGACTGCGACACCGACGTCGACTTGGCCTTCAATTTAGAAAAAATAAAATAGATAAGTTGTTGATAATTAAAAAAAACACAAGTAATTATTTGACTAATTTGGACATTAATACTGAATACATACCTTTGTAACCATTTCGAGCTCACGGCGTTTGAAGTCCAACTCAAGCTCACGCCTTTGCATTTCCAACTCAAGCTCACGGCATTGGACTTCCAACTCCCTCTCCCTAGCTGCCAACTCATCGTCCTCCACATGTGCCCTACTATAACTCTCTTTTGTGCTCACATGTGAAGGGTTGGCGTGTCCTGCGGTGTCCTGGGATGAACCGACGGAGGAAAGCTCTCTAGCAAGCACCTGCTTGAATTCTAGGTTGGATAGGAAGCTTTTCATCAGATGCGTTGTAATAGCAGGGTTGGAGATGAGCTGTTGAGTCATGGATTCCAAAATTGATGCCTCATCGACGACCCACTTTCGTGAAGCAGACTTGCCATAATATTCTCTAATGGTCACGTTCCCAGGAACACCGATAACCCGACCAGGATGGTCTTTCTTGCCTAGAACAGTCATCAAGACGTCCCGCCGTCCAGAAGGGACGAATGAGCCCTGGGAGCATTGTGCTTTAATATCCATCTACAATGAAGAAATGAAAAAACGTGCAAGTGAAAAGTGTTAAAAATATCTATACAAATATTAATTGAAATGAAGTTAATTATTTACTTATAATCTTATCTGCCACTTCGCTAGTGCCATCAACTTTAAAAGATCCTATTTTTGTCATGCGGCCGGCTAACCAGACATCCTCGCGGTCGATGTTCGATGGAGGACTTAATGGTGTCCCCTTAGGCACCTCTCCTCTTTCTATCCTAGCAGCGTGTTCTTCCTGCTTCACCCTCAGCCTATCCGCCATCATCTCCTCGATCCGAGTCTCGTACCCACCCTGAGACATGGTGTGGCGGTGGACGTTCTTCGCCTGATTCTGCCTACCCTTCTCTGCCTTAGCCTATTCAAACAAAAACATATAATTAAATACAGTTAAATGATCTATAAGAAGCATACAAAATTAACTTAATCAACCAACCTGAAATTCTTCATCCTGTCGACTCCTAGCAAACATGTCCCAAGTATCCTTATCAATCCAGGGATAATCCGAGAACATCTTATCAAGCCGCTTCTTCCCAGATACATAGTACCTGGTAAGATCATTCTTGAACCCATTCCAACGCTTTGATGCCATTTTCATACATTTCGTACGATGATCCTCGTGATTCGGCACAGTCCAAGCTACCTACACATTAAATACATAACAACTGGATGGATTATAACTCGGATAATTATCTAATAATGTAAATCAAAAGAATGTAAAGGTAAAATACCATGATAGCCTCCCAAATCTGATCCTTAACGTTCTGTGGAACGTCTTTCCAATGGTTGTAGTTGATGCTAACGTGCTGCTTCGCTTGTAGAAACAACCACTTTTAAAATTCTTTAGCACGGGGTCCCTGGGGCTTTAGATTAGCATCAAAGCACACCTCAAGCTTCTGTCCGCTTTGCATGGCCTTCTCTAATTTCTTCAAAGGCGTGGCTCCTCTACCCCGTTTCCTCTGAGACTGTGATGTCTGTGTGGACAACAAAATGATAAAATAGAGGGTTGTAAAATTATAAACTTACATTAAAAAGAAGGACTAAAGATAGTATATAACATGTAAACTTACACTAGAATCAGGTGTAGGCGCGATCGGGTCCTGCGTAGGCCCCATAGTGTCCTCCCGTGCATGTGGGCCATCCGACTGATCCATATGTATGCCTGTTCAGAAACAATATATATTTATTAAAATAGGTTATAACTAAAAATAAATACATAAGTATAAATAAAAATAAATGTATACTAAGTTTAAACTACCTATATCAATATCCCTTCGTGATGATCATCACGAGTGGCATGTACATCGTCCACCTGTGTCTCCTCGGTTATAGTAGGCATGTTTGTTGAAAAAGAAGGAGTCTCAGGAATATCAAGATTTGAATCTTGATTTTCATCACTACCATTATACATGCTTTTTCCTTGGAGAACCACGGACAACCTTTTGTTACAAGGATCAGTGATGTAGAACACTTGTTTTGCTTGGGAAGCCATTATGAAAGGCTTATTTATTTGACCTAACTTGTTGAGGTCTACCAATGTGAACCCCAATTCGTCGGTTTGTACACCACCGTTACTATCAACCCACTTACATTTAAAAACCGGCACCGTAAGCTTAGTGTAATCGAGCACCAAAATATCTTCAATATATCCAAAGTAAGGTGTCGGTGCTTTAACGGGTTTTGTGTCCTTTGCACTAGAGAAGTGCATTGCTTCGGCCATGATCATCACCCCACTATTTTGCATGGTACTCTTGTTATCTTGTTCCTTTATATAAAAGGAAAAGTTATTGATGTCGTATCCGCTCCAACATATGACGTTGAAGCTAGGCCCACATGCTAGCCATCTTACGTCATCAGAAGCAGTACTACCATCCTTAAGCATTTCTTCCTTGAACCATGGTAAGAAAGTCTTGTTATGCTTGTTCAACAACCACCTTTCGCTCATTCGAGGGTTTTCTTGATTGACTTTTCTTTTATGTTCAAATAAGAAAGGTTGAACAGAATCGATGTTGTTCAATACATACAAATGTGCTTGAAGCACTTCCTCCCGACCCTTGCTATTAATTCTTAAGCCATGTGTACCCTTACCTTGACATCTTATCTCATCATGCCGAGGCTTAGGAACCCCTATAGGATCCGTGTTATGAAGGTAGTCCGAACAAAACTCAATAGCATCTTCTGCAACATACCTTTGAACAATAGATGCTTCCGGACGATGAGGATTCTTCACGTACCCTTTCAAGATCTTCATGTAGCGCTCAACTGGGTACATCCATCTCAGAAAAACCGGCCCACATAATCTAATCTCCCTCACCAAAAGAACAATTAAGTGAACCATTATGTCGAAAAAGGAAGGAGGAAAATACATCTCCAATTGACACAAGATTGTAGCAGCCTCAACTTCCAAGTCATCCAACATACTGGGGTCAACGACTTTGCTACATATAGAATTAAAGAATGAGCACACCCGAGTAATGGCATGTCTCACATTTTTTGGACCAATACCACGAATAGCAACGGGTAGAAGTTGTTGCATCAAGATGTGACAATCATGAGACTTTAAGCCAACCAATTTAAGATCACTAGAGACAAGCCTCTTCATATTTGAAAGTGTAACCATGTGGAACTTTGATGCCCTGAAGACACCCGCAAAAACTTTGTCTCTCTTTTTTGACAAAGTATGACATGCTGGCGGCAAATAAGTCCGCTTACCATCCTCAACAACTGGAGCTAACTGCTCTCGTATACCCATAGCAACGAGGTCAAGACGAGCATTCACACCATCCTTTGTCTTGCCCTGAATGTTGAGAAGCGTCCCGATCACACTATCACACACATTTTTCTCCACATGCATCACATCAATGCAGTGTCTGACATCAAGCTTGCGCCAATATGGAAGGTCAAAGAATATCGACCTCTTCTTCCATATGTTTTTCTCAGCAGCTTTAATTTTCTTTTTGGACTTGCCGAATATAACATCGATGCCCTTTACCCTCTGATAAACCTGCTCTCCAATTAAGGCCGCCGGAGCTTCTTCTGTCTCTTGGCATCCATTAAAAGCTTTTTTCATCTTACGATATGGGTGATCACGTCTAAGAAACCAACGACGCCCAAGGTAAATCGTCTTCTTTCCATGATGCAACTGAGTGTAGCATGTGCCTTCTTCACATATAGGGCATGCTTTATGCCCCTTGACACTGTACCCAGACAATTTACCGTATGCGGGAAAGTCGTTGATGGTGCAAAATAACATGGCACGAAGCTTGAAAGTCTCATGAGAATACCCAACAACTACATCAACACATTCCACCGACAGCGTTTTCAAGTCTTCAATCAAGGGACTTAGATAAACATCTAAGTCATTTCCCGGTTGCTTTGGGCCCGAAATCATCATAGACAACATCCTGTATTTGCGCTTCATGCACAACCAAGGGGGCAGGTTGTAAATTATCAACAGAACATGCCATGAACTATGAATACTACTCATGTTACCATAAGGATTCATTCCATCCGTAGCAAGTCCAAGCCTTAGGTTTCTTGGCTCATCGACGAAATCCGGAAACATAGTATCAATATTCTTCCATTGCATAGAATCAGCAGGATGACGAACCTTTCCATCATGTTTCCTCTCATCATTATGCCATCTAAGATTCTTCGCATCTTTCGCATTGGCAAACAATCGCTTGAACCTTGGAATTATTGGAAGATACCACAACACCTTCACAGGAGGACCCTTTTTTCTCACATCATCAAGATCATCATCATCACCACCCTTCACTTTGTATCGTGATAACCCACATTTGGGGCAATCGTGATTGTCTTCATGAACACCGGTGTACAATATGCAATCATTGGGGCATGCGTGTATCTTCTTATACTCCATACCCATCGGACACAATACCTTCTTGGCCTCATATATAGTTACGGTCAGGCAATGTGTTATCCTCCGGAAGCAAGTCTTTCAATACTTCAAGCAATTCCGTGAAACTTTTATCGGTCCAACAATTTCTCGCCTTCACACAAACCAATTTTAGCACCGCCGACAACCGTGTATGAGTAGTACACCCTGGATATAGAGGCTTATCCGCATCACCGTACAACCTATCATACACATGAGCTCGATGAAAAGATTCTTTTCCAATATCACGGATCATGTCCTCTACTCGATCATCCTCCATATCTATGTCAACGTCCTCACTTTGGGAGACACTTGCCGTACTACTCAACAACACATCACCATGCCATATCCATCTTGTATAACTCAAGCAAATCCCTTCACAAATCAAATGAGTACGTATATCCTTCACCGTACATTTCCTCGTATTCAAACACTTGACACAAGGACAACAGAACATTCCATTACTATTAGGAACATTCCTTTGAGTAAATTCTATAAATTCTCCCACCCCCTTCAAATACTCAGCACTAGTGCACTTACAAACCATCCAACTACGATCCATAACTAGATAGGTTCTGTAGATATACAAAACATATATCCAATATAAGGACAATACGGGAGATTGAAAACTAGTTTTTGAAATCCTAACTGAAAACTAGTTTTTGAAATCCCGTCTACCATGTATATCTTATTTGACTAACTGCCTAAAACAAAATATCCACGACAATCTCACATCATTCTTCTCATCAAGCAGGCAACAACACATATTAGGACTATTGCTATATCTAGTACTATAACCACTCAGCCATATGAATCGATCAAGAGAGCATGATATATACAAGCAAGGCGTTTAAAAATTATTTCAAATTTACACCATTTTCAGGTTTCTTAAGACAAAAGAAATAAGCAGATGAAGATAAATTAACAAAACAGAATTCCAATGAGCAATATATTGTTGATGTCACATGCTACAAGCAACTATAAATTTCTTCCCATTTTGAAATAGGTCATGATAGCAGAAGAAAAACAAGAGAAAACACAAAACCCACGACCAGAAATAGAGACATTCCAAACAACTCAAACTCACAGTTTCAAGTTTCAACTACAGAGACTACAGTTTCAACATACACTCAAAACCAAAAATAAAAAGATGTGCCCTAAAGACTCACCAGAAATAGCTGCTCGCGTGGTGGTGGGGAGGGGAGCTCGAGTGGTGGCCAACGTTCGATGTGGTTACTGAGAACAGAGGGACAAGGAGAGTTAGTGCACGGGAAGGGGAAAGAGAGATGTCAAGTTATTGCAAAGAATGAACGGGAAAGACAGAGTTAGGGTTAAGAGTGTACCTCACGGTGGTGGCGAAGAAGCCCTCGCGGTGGTTGCGGTGGAGAGGAGCTCGCGATTAGGGCAGAGTGAGAGTGAGAGTGAGAGTGAGCGTGATGAAAAGAGAAGTACAGAGACGTACAGAGCGAAGTGAAGATGCCGCGCGGGTGTAATCGTTATAATCAAAAATAAAACAACAGTTTACGTCAGTTGTTTAATACAACTGACGTTAGAAGTCATTGTTTAACGTCAGTTGTATTAAACAACTGATGTTAAAAATAAATATTTTTATTTTAAAAACACTTTTAACGTCAGTTGTTGAAGACAACTGGCGTTAAAAGTGTATAAGTTTTTGTAAAAACATTCATTCATTTGACTACTGTGCTACTTACCCATGCACCTTGTAATTTAATCCTCTAAATGAACATTAAGTTTATAGATCAGTTTTGAAGAAAATCATGTAGTCTCTCTTCTCTATATAAAGTACCATTCTTCTATATCAGTCTGTAAGACACCCTCTTCTTTTCCTCTATATTTCGTGCGTTTTCTATTCCTTCACAATATGGCTCTATCATATTTGAGACTTTTGTTATTTCTTCCTATACCTAGACTTAAAGGTTTCTGTCTTAATGGTCAAAAAACTTCTGAGGTTGAGTAAATCACATAACATGGATGGTAAGGTTGAGTGAATCACATAATGTGATTCCCTCACTTTATTTCATTCCCTTCATCCCTTTCACTCCGCTTTGGCAGCAAGTGATTGTGGATTCAAATGGAGCATCACGGACTTCAAATGAGGGAGGGGATGCATCCATTGGAGTTTCTGAGGACAGGAATGAGAAGAAAATGACGTTGAAGCAGAAACTTTTTTATATGTTAGGGCTATGTTGCAGAAATTTTTTATCTTTTAATCATGTAATTGTAACTTATGAATCACTTCAATGAGCCATATAACTTGTTTTATGTTAAGTGTTTATTTATTTTAATTTGCACAAGAATTTGTTTACTAATTCAAGATAATTAAGTAAGATAAAAAATAAACTTGTTTTAAAAAAATTAGAAATAAACTGCACTATATATGGAGTGGCCTGCGTTAAGAGTGAAAATAGAGAGATGACAACGAAAGAAAGATAGGAATGAGTTTCAGATAGGAATATAGGATTATTTACGTCAGTTATTTATTTAACTGAAGTAAAAATCACACTTTTAACGTCAGTTGTATAAACAACTAACGTTAAAAGTGTTAATAATTCTTACAAATCACTTTTAACGTCAGTTCATTACACAACTGACGCAAATAGCGATTTAATATTTACAAAACTGCCACCGCCTCATTTTTAACGTCAAACATATGGTCAACTGACGTAAAACGTTCCAGTATATTACATTATTTCCACTAGTGAGTCCATGATGTTCCTTCACTTAAATGGGCCTAACTTACTCATCTTAAGCCCAATTAAGGCATATGATACCTTGTTGGAAAGCTTATTCAGAGGCCCTTAATTTGGTCTAGGGTTAGGTCAGGATTAATAAGAATAAATAGTAGTTTACAGCTGCACAACCCACAGAGAGACAGAAATTAGACAACTTTTACAATCATTGTTTTTGCTTTATCATTACCGGGCTTAATTGCTAAACATTGTTAATTTTTTGATTTTTCACTCATCTTGAACTTGCTGCCTTGCGCAGAGCATAACAAGAGCTATAGATATTGGATTTTGGTGATCTTGCTGTCCCTAGAAAGAAAAGGAAGAGACCTACAATTTCAGGTTTCACAAGAATTGTCAAATTAGGGCAAAATCAAGGCTATATTTGGTCCCGAGTTCTCTGGCGTGGATCAGTGCGCAGTCCAAGATGTTCCTTCAGTTAAATGGGGCTAACTTACTCATCTTAAGGCCAATTGAGGCATATGATACCTTGTTGGAAAGCTTATTAAACGGCCCTTAATTTAGTCTAGGGTTAGGTCAGGATTAATAAGCATAAATATCAGTTTACAACCGTACAATCCAGAGAGAGACGGAAATTAGACAACTTTTACAATCATTGTTTTTGCTTTTACATTATTGGGCTTAATTGCTAAACATTGTTAATTTACTGATTTTTCACTCATCCTGACCATGTTACCTTACACAGCGTAACTAGAGCTACAAATAACAGATTTTTCTGATCTTGCTGTCCCTAGAAACATAAGGAAGAGACCTACAATTTCAGGTTACCAAGAATTGTCAAATTAGGCCAAAATCAAGGCTAAATTGAGTCCCGAGTTCCCTCGTGCGGAGTCCATAATGTTCCTTCATTTAAATGGGCCTAACTTACTCATCTTAAGCCCAATTAAGACATATGATACCTTGTTGGAAACCTTACTCAGAGGCCCTTAATTTTGTCTAGGGTTAGGTCAGGATCAATAAGCATAAATAGCAGTTTACGGTCGCATAAGATAGAGCGAGACGGAAATTAGACAACTTTTACAATCATTGTTTTTGTTTTTACATTATTGGGCTTAATTGCTAAACATTGTTAATTTTCTGATTTTTCACTCATCCTGACCTTGTTGCCTTGCACGGAGCATAACTAGAGCTACAGATATCGGATTTTGGTGATCTTGCTGTCCCTAGAAAGATAGGGAAGAGACCTACAATTTCAGGTTTCACTAGAATTGTCAAATTAGGCCAAAATCAAGGCTAAATTGAGTCCCGAGTTCTTTGGTGCGGATTTGTGCGCAATCCACGATGTTGCTTCACTTAAATGGGCCTAACTTACTCATATTAAGCCTAATTAAAGCATATGATACCTTGTTGGAAAGCTTATTCAGAGGCCCTTAATTTGGTCTAGGGTTAGGTCATGATTAATAAGCATAAATAGCAGTTGAGAGCCGCACAAGCCAGAGAGAGACGGAAATTAGACAACTTTTACAATCATTGTTTTTGCTTTTACATTATTGGGCTTAATTGCTAAACATTGTTAATTTTCGGATTTTTCACTCATCCTGACCTTGTTGCCTTGCGCAGAGCATAACTGGAGCTACAAATATCGGATTTTGGTGATCTTGCTGTCCCTAGAAAGATAAGGAAGAGACCTACAATTTCAGGTTTCACAAGAATTGTCAAATTAGGCCAAAATCAAGACTAAATAGGGTCCCGAGTACGCTGGTGTGGATCAGTGCGCAGCCCATGATGTTCCTTCACTTAAATGGTCCTAACTTACTCATTTTAAGCCCAATTGAGGCGTATGATACCTTGTTGGAAAGCTTATTCAGAGGCCCTTGATTTGGTATAGGGTTAGGTCAGGATTGGTAAGCTTAAATAGCAGTTTACAGCCGCACAAGCCAGTGATAGATGGAAATTAGACAGCTTTTAGAATCATTGTTTTTGCTTTTACATTATTGGGCTTAATTGCTAAACGTTGTTATTTTTCGGATTTTTCACTCATCCCGACCTTGTTGCCTTTTGTAGAGCATAACTAGAGCTAGAGATATCAGATTTTGGTGATCTTTCTGTCCCTAGATAGATAAGGAAAAGACCTACAATTTCAGGTTTCAAAAGAATTGTCAAATTAGGCCAAAATCAAGGCTAAATTGGGTCCCGAGTTCTCTGGTGTGGATCAGTGCGCAGTCCATGATGTTCCTTCACTTAAATGGGCCTAACTTACTCATCTTATGCCCAATTAAGGCATATGATACCTTGTTGGAAAGCTTATTCAGAGGCCCTTAATCTGGTCTAGGGTTAGGTCAAGATTAATAAGCATGAATAGCAGTTTACTGCCGCACAAGCCAGGAAGACAGAAATTAGACAACTTTTACAATCATTGTTTTTGCTTTTACATTATTGGTCTTAATTGGGCTTAATTGCTAAACATTGTTAATTTTCGGATTTTTCACTCATCCTGACCTTGTTGCCTTGTGCATAGCATAACTAGAGCTACAAATATCGGATTTTGGTGATCTTGCTGTCCCTAGAAAGATAAGGAAGAGGCCTACAATTTCAGGTTTCACAAGAATTGTCAAATTAGGCCAAAATAAAGACTAGATTGGGTCCCGAGTTCTCTGGTGTGGATCAGTGCGCAGTCCATGATGTTCCTTCACTTAAATGGGCATAACTTACTCACCTTAAGCCCAATTAAGGCACATGATACCTTGTTGGAAAGCTTATTCTGAGGCTCTTAATTTGATCTAAGGTTAGGACATGATTAATAAGCATTAATAGCAGTTTACAGTCGCACAAGACAGAGAGACGGAAATTAGACAACTTTTACAATCGTTGTTTTTGCTTTTACATTATTGGGCTTAATTGCTAAACATTGTTAATTTTCGGATTTTTCACTCATCCTGACCTTGTTGCCTTTGCGCTGAGCATAACTAGAGCTACAGATGTCGGATTTCGGTGATCTTGCTGTCCCTAGAAAGATAAGGAAAAGAACTACAATTTCTGGTTCACAAGAATTGTCAAATTAGGCCAAAATCAAGGCTAAATTGGGTCCCGAGTTCTCTGGCGTGGATGAGTGCATAGTCGATAATGTTCCTTCACTTAAATAGGCCTAACTTACTCATCTTAAGCCCAATTAAGGCATATGATACCTTGTTGGAATGCTTATTTAGAGGCCCTTAATTTGGTCTAGGGTTAGTCAGGATTAATAAGCATAAATTGCAGTTTACAGCAGCACAAGCCAGTGAGAGACGGAACTTAGACAACTTTTACAATCATTATTTTTGCTTTTACATTATGGGCTTAATTGCTAAACATTGTTAATTTTCGGATTTTTCAATCATCCTGACCGTGTTGCCTTGCGCAGAGCATAACTAGAGCTACAGATATCGGATTTTGGTGATCTTGCTGTCCCTAGAAAGATAAGGAAGAGACCTACAAATTTTAGGTTTCACAAGAATTGTCAAATTAGGCCAAAATCAAGGCTAAATTGGGTCCCGAGTTCTCTGGCACGGATAAGTGCACTATCCATGATGTTCCTTCACTTAAATGGACATAACTTACTCATCTTAAGCCCAATTAAGGCATATGATACCTTGTTGGAAAGCTTATTCATTGGCCCTTAATTTGGTCTAGGATTATGTCAGGATTAATAAGTATAAATTGCAGTTTACAGCCGAACAAGCTAGAGAGACGGAAATTAGACAACTTTTACAATCATTGTTTTTGCTTTTACATTATTGTTCTAAATTGGGCTTAATTGCTAAACATTGTTAATTTTCGGATTTTTCACTCATGCTGACCTTGTTGCCTTGCACAGAGCATAACTAGAGCTACATATATCGGATTTTGGTGATCTTGTTGTCCCTAGAAAGATAAGGAAGAGACCTACAATTTCAGGTTTCACAAGAATTTTCAAATTAGGCCAAAATCACGGCTAAATTGGGTCCCGAGTTCTCTGGCGCAGATCAGTGCGCAGTCCACGATGTTCCTTCACTTAAATGGGCCTAACTTACTTATCTTAAGCCCAATTAAGGCGTATGATACCTTGTTGGAAAGCTTATTCAGAGGCCCTTAATTTGGTCTAGGGTTAGGTCACAATTAGTAAGCATACACAGTAGTTTACCGCCACACAAGCCAGAGAGACACGATAATTAGACAAATTTTACAATCGTTGTTTTTGCTTTTACATTATTGGGCTTAATTAATAAACATTGTTAATTTTCGGATTTTTCACTCATCCTGACCTTGTTTCCTTGCGCAGAGCTTAACTAGAGATACAGATATCGGATTTTGGTGATCTTGTTGTCCCTAGAAAGATAAGAAAGAGACCTACAATTTCAGGTTTGACAAGAATTGCCAAATTAGGCCAAGATCAAGGCTAAATTGGGTCCCAAATTCTCTGGCGCGGATCGGTGCACTGTCCATGATGTTCCTTCACTTAAATGGGCCTAACTTAATCATCTTAAGCCCAATTGAGGCATATGATATCTTGTTGGAAAGATTATTCAGAGGCCCTTAATTTGGTCTAGGGTTAGGGCAGGATTGGTAAGTATAAATAGTAATTTACAACTGCACAAGCCAGAGAGAGACGGAAATTAGACAACTTTTACCATCATTGTTTTTGCTTTTACATTATTGGGCTTAATTGGGCTTAATTGCTAAACAATGTTAATTTCCGGATTTTTCACTCATCCTGACCTTGTTGCCTTGCGTAGAGCATAACTAGAGCTACAAATATCGGATGTTGGTGATCTTGCTATCCCTAGAAAGATAAGGAAGAGACCGACAATTTCATGTGTCACAATAATTGTCACATTAGGCCAAAATCAAGGCTAAATTGGGTCCCGAGTTCTCTGGCACGGATCAGTAAGCTGTGCATGATGTTCCTTCACTTAAATGGGCCGAACTTACTCATCTCAAGCCCAATTAAGGCTTATGACAGATTGTTGGAAAGCTTTTTCAGAGGCCCTTAATTTGGTCTAGGGTTTGGTTAGGATTAATAAGAATAAATAGCAGTTTACAGGCGCACAAATCATAGAGAGACAGAAATTAGACAACTTTTACAATCATTGTTTTTGCTTTTACATTATTCCACTTAATTTCCTAAACATTGTTAATTTTCGGATTTTTCGCTCATCCTGACCTTGTTGCCTTGCGCAGAGCATAACTAGAGCTACATATATCGGATTTTGGTGATCTTGCTATCCCTAGAAAAATAAGGAAGAGACTTACAATTTCAGGTTTCAGAAGAATTGTCAAATTAGGCCAAAATCAAGGCCAAAATGAGTCCCGAGTTCTCTGGTGCGAATCAGTGCGCAGTAATGATGTTCCTTCACTTAAATGGGCCTAACTTACTCATCTTAAGCCCAATTAAGGCATATGATACCTTGTTGGAAAGCTTATTCAGAGGCCCTTAATTTGGTCTTGGTTTAGGTCAGGATTAATAAGCATAAGTAGAACATAACTAGGGCTTAATTGCTAAACAATGTTAATTTTCGGATTTTTCACTCATCCTGACCTTGTTGCCTAGCGCAGAGCATAACTAGGGCCACAGATATCGGAGTTTGGTGATCTTGCTGTCCCTAGAAAGATAAGGAAGAGACCTACAATTTCAGGTGTCACAAGAATTGTCAAATTAGGCCAAAATCAAGGCTAAATTCGGTCTCGAGTTCTCTGGCTCGGATCAGCACGCAGTCCATGATGTTCCTTCACTTAAATGGGCCTAACTTACTCATCTTAAGCCCAATTAAGGCATATGATACCTTGTTGGAGAGCTTATTCAGAGGTCCTTAATTTGGTCGAGGGTTAGGTCAGGATTAATAAGCATAAATAGCAATTTACAGCCGCATAAGCCCGAGAGAGACAGAAATTAGACAACTTTTACAATCATTGTTTTTGCTTTTACATTATTGGGCTTAATTGCTAAACATTATTAATTTTTCACTCATTCTGACCATGTTGCCTTGCGCAGAGCATAACTAGAGCTACAGATATCGGATTTTGGTGATCTTGTTGTCCCTAGAAAGATAAGGAAGAGTCCTAAAATTTTGGGTTTCACATGAATTGTCAAATTAGGCCAAAATCAAGGCTAAATTCGGTCCTGAGTTCTCTGGCGTGGATCCGTGTGCAGTCCATGATGTTCCTTGTTGGAAAGCTTATTCAGAGGCCCTTAATTTGGTCTATGGTTAGGTCAGGATTAACAAGCATAAATAGCAGTTTACAGTTGCACAAGCCACAGAGAGACGTAAATTAGACAACTTTTACAATCATTGTTTTTGTTTTTACATAATTAGGCTTAATTGGGCTTAATTGCTAAACATTCTTAATTTTAGGATTTTTGACCCATCCTGATCTTGTTGCCTTGCGCAGAGCATAACCCGAGCTACAGATATCGGATATTGGTGATCTTGCTGTCCCTAGAAAGATAAGGAAGAGACTTACAATTTCAAGTGTCGCAAAAATTGTCAAATTAGGGCAAATCAAGGCTAAGTTGGGTCCCGAGTTCTCTGGCGCGGAGCAGTGTGCAGCCCATGATGTTCCTTCACTTAAATGGCCTAACTTACTCATCTTAATCCCAATTAAGGCATATGATATCGTAGTGGAAAGCTTACTCAGAGACCCTTAATTTTGGTCTAGGGTAACGTCAGGATTAATAAGCATAAATATCATTTTACAGCCGCACAAGCCAGAGAGAGACTGAAATTCGACAACTTTTACAATCATTGTTTTTGCTTTTACATTATTGGGCTTAATTGCCAAACATTATTAATTTTCGGATTTTTCACTCATCCTGACCTTGTTGCCTTGCGCAGAGCATAACTATGGCCACTAATATAGGAGTTTGGTGATCTTGCTGTCCTTAGAAAGATAAGGAAGAGACCTACAATTTTAGGTTTCACAAGAATTGTTGGAAAGCTTATTCAGAGGCCCTTAATTTGGTCTAGGGTTTGGTCAGTATTAATAAGCATAAACAACGTTCTGTTAAGCCATGGACCAGAGAGAGATAGAAATTAGACAACTTTTACAATCATTGTTTTTACTTTTACATTATTGGGCTTAATTGCTAAACATTGTTAATTTTCGGATTTTTCACACATCCTGACCTTGTTGCCTTGCACAGAGCATAAATAGGGCCACAGATATCAGAGTTTGGTGATCTTGCTATCCCTAGAAAGATAAGAAAGAGACCTATAATTTCAGGTTTCACTTGAAATGTCAAATTAAGCTAAAATCAAGTTTAAATTGGGTCCCGAGTTCTCTGGCGCGGATCAGTGCGCAGTCCATGATGTTCTTTCACTTAAATGGGCCTAACATACTCATCTTAAACCCAATTAAGGCATATGATACCTTATTGGAAAGCTTATTTAGAGGCCCTTAACACTACAAAAAAAGGTGATTTAGCGACCGAAAATAGTGACCGAATTTTTTGGTTGGTTTTTGCGACCGAAATGGCGACCGATTGTAGGATCTACATGAAACAGTGATTAGAGTTGATACTGCGACCGAAATAGCGACCGAAATAGAGCGTAGCAGAGTTATCGGTCGCTATTTCGGTCGCTAAATAAAGGAAAGTAAAAGTCAGAAATTGATGACTTTTTAGCGATCGAACTGGCGACCGAATTAAATGCAACGATTAAATTTTATTTATATTTGCGACCGATATTAATTAAGTCGCTAAACAACGCGTACAAATATTAAAATAGTACGTGTTAGCGACCGATTTAAAAATCCGTCGCTAAATTTATGAATTCAAATTTCAAATTAACAAATTTAGCGACCGATTTAGCGACCGAATAATTCGGTCGCTAAAAATGAAATCCCTAAATCGCGATTTCCTTTATCTCTTCCTCCATTTCTCTCTTTTCTTCTACTCTCTCTCTCTCGCAGCTGCTCCACCCCATCCCTATTCCGGCCGCGCATCACCACCTCTCACCGTCTCGTGCTCCTCCGGTCACCACTTGGTAAGGTTCTCCTCTTATCCTTCTCATTTTGTGTTTCTCCTTCTATGTCTCTCACTCTCTCTTCCTCCTCCCAGCAGCATCGTACCACCACCGCCACCACCGCCGCCACGACCACCACTGTAGCACCGTGACCTCCTTATTTGGTAAGATCTCCTTTTCTCTCTCTCTGTGTATCTCGCTCTCTCTCTCTTGCTCGGTTCTCTTTGTCTCAGTTTATCTCAATGTCTCTCTCAGGTGTTGTAACTTCCTCCTCCGACCACCACCACCATCTCAAGGGGTTCTGTTTGTGCAACCACCACCCCGACAGTCTCCTCTGATCAATTGTCTCAGGTTAGGGTTTAGGGAAGTTCTGTTAGTATGGGTATTTATGCTGTCAAATTAATCATTGATGTTGTTCTAGTGAAATCCAGAGTAGAGAAATTTTGACAGTAGGGGTATATTGATTTAAATAACTTATTGGATAGATAATATAAGTTAGCTTCCTATTGATTCACTATCTCTTCGACTGTAATGCTTGGAAGTAGGACTACTATAAGTTTCATGGCCATCCCTGCATAAAATAAGCAAATATGAAGCCAAGAATGTAATTATTAAATTACAGGCACATTGTATTAGACATAAGGAAGACTATTTTAATATGAGTTTGAAGACCAAGTAAATGACAAATCGATAAGAAATTAGATATCAGAATAGATTATTATAAATATAAGTATTGACTTAGTATTTGACATGTTAGTTGTTGGTAGGTTATCAAGTCACTATTTTTTGTATTAAATAGTTATAATCTGAAGCCTGATTATCAAACTGTCTGGACTTGAATGGTAAACTCTACATTGAACTTGTTTGATATATATTGTATTGTATAAACAAACCAACTTGCTAGGAAGTACGACTGTTTCACTAAGTCTTATGCTCCACACCCAAGTGGTATATACTTCACGACTTAAATATTATAAGTGGTGCATTAATTGATGATAGATTATTTTATACATGGTTATCTAATTCATTTCTGTCCTATTCATGTCATGAATACAGAAATAGATTCATTTGCATGAAGTTTGCTAGAGGTTCATTTAATCAACTATTTTTCATTGCTTTCTGTACAACTCTCTCTCTGTTCAAATCTATTATTCATGTGTATATCCTTAAGAAATTCAAAGAGTTCAAGACCCAATATAGCAATGATTTAAAAAACACAAAGAGAGGACAAAAGTAAAAGGCCTAATGGCTTTCAACAAACTCTTAAATGTTAGTTTCTTAAATGTTAGTATTTGACAGGATTAATTTTATTTATGCATTATAGGTCATTGCTCTATTTCTCGTGAGTTGAAACCGAGTCCCTTCGTCCCTTCTCCATCTCCACAGGTAATCAATTGGTCGTAATGGCAATTTGTTGAACTTTAATATTACTAACTTGAATGTAATTAAGTTGGATCTAAGGATATTAATTTGCTTTCATATTGTCTTATTATATTTATCAGTTCCTGATCTTCTTGTTTGCGGTTCCTCCCCTTATCCTTACTTGTTTTTACATTTTGTCGCATAGGTAAGTTCTCTCAATACTCTCTTTTAAGGTTCTGCTTTGTCTAAAAGGTTCTGATTGTGTGGTGCTTGTAATGTGTTATGTGAATTATATATCTTCTTGTTTGTTAGTGGAGAGCTGAGCTCAATAGGAAGGTATCCTTCCTGAAAGGCAAGATGCTTTGATTGTGTCTTTGATAATTTAATATTTATGCATGTATTTGCAATTATGTGTTGTTTGTTAGTGGAGAGCAGAGCTCAATAGGATGTGATCCTGTCAAAAAGGCGGGATGCTTGTTGTGTGTTGCTAATTTAGAAGTTATGCATGTGTTTGACAATTATGTGTTACTTGTTAGTGGAGAGTGGAGCTCAATAGGATGTTTGCTACTATATTTTATCTAAGTTTGTATTGAAATATACTTCAATATATATTTGTTGAAGTATGCTGCAATCCTTATAAGTCAATGGTTTTATTTTCTGCTAGAGTTAATTATTAAGCTACGAAAGCCTTAGTTTCCTATTTGAGATTCAATATTAATGAGCATGCGTACCTTCTCAGGGAACGCATGCTCATTCAATTTTTTGGATGTGCTTGAAGGATTCTTGAAGTTTGAGGTTTTTCTTTAATTCTGCCTTAAGGCCAAGGTCTTAGATAATGAAGGATTAAGTACAGGGTTAGATAAAATGAAGGGTGGGGCACAATTTGCCAGGCACATGACGTGCCGTCATCATTCAAACATTATTCACATTAGAAAGCAGCTCTGTACACAATATTATGAAAGCAACTCTGGTTCTCTACTCATTTGTTTCACTAGGCAATGGAGCTTTCCAGAAATAGTTGTTGATGACCATCCTTACTAGGTTATCTAGGCATTTCCAGTAGGAAAAGTCCTCTCTATGACCATCCTTCAAAATGACGTAAAAGCATATGCTTTCCTGAAAACTACTATGTTTGCTAATCTGTAAAGTTGCATGTGAAGTTGCATTTCTTTGTTCTATTTTAACATGCTAGTATGCTACATGGATCTTTCCATCTTTTCTTATTATCACTTGATGAAGTTTAGACATATGACTTGTTTTCCTTATCATTTTATCAGAAAATGGATCCGACTAAATGTTTTGAGACATCCATCCATATAGACCAGGTACAGTATCTCATCAACTTAAGAATAACGATCGGATTCACGTAATGATGGTTAAGGCATAAACTAATCATTACTAAATTGTTCTTGTGTATTTGAAGGATTTGATTTCAATCCCGCGATCATTCTACCGTCGTTGGGGAAGAGGAATACCGCGTGTTGTGACTATTAAAGACAAATGCGGAAATCTGTTCAATGGGAATATAGTAATCCATGAGGATCGCCCATATTTTGCAACAGACACAAATGGTATCAGGGAGTTGTATTTGTTGTCCACTGGTGTATTGGCAAAGTTTAAGTACCGTGGGGGTTCTCGCTTCTACATGTTCATCCCTTTGGAAGATTGATGAGTTTTGATATTTTGATTAGTACTTATTGACTGTGGTGTGTTTTTATGTTTTGATCGTTAATTAGTACATTATTAAACTTTTTTTTATAAACAATTATTAAACTTGCGTTAATTAATGTATGTTTTTTCTTGATCATATTGACTGTGGTGTTTTGGATTGTTAGTACATCATGTTTACGTTTTCTATTTATTCAAAAAAAATATTGGTGTATTTTGTTTATATCAGAAATTAAAAATCAATGGGGTAATAGTTGAAAAACAAAATTTGGTCGGTAGGATTAAGTTACAAAAAAAAAATTTATAAAAAAAAATTCAAAATTTGGGACCGAAATAGCGACCAAATATCAGTCACCAAATTCGATTATCTGAGCATGCGACCAACAATACAGCGACCGAAATATATAATTTTGTGACCGAAATATCGGTAGCAAATTTGCGACCGAAATACAAATTCGGTCGCTAAACATTTAGCCACCAGGGTTTACTCTACCCCTTCAATTCATCAGCTACACAATATAGCAACCGAATTATCATGTTTAGTGTTGTGACTCCGGCAAGTGTAGCGGGTCGTCGCAAGTAATAAAAACACGGTAAGAGTCTACCGAGGTCGAACACAAGGATTGGGTTACCAATTCGACTAATTTCACGAGAAATCTGATAAGTTGGTTAAGTAGAGAAAATGGTTGGAAAGAAATTAGGATCACAATTTAAGTTAACAAATCGAAACAATCAAAGTTGTTGTGATGAAATATGGAATTAAAAGCATCTAAGGTTACGAATACACCTACCCAATCATGCAAATTACCCAACTGATGATATACTCATCCCTAAGTTCAATTTTAATGTCAACCGGACCCCTAAATTCTCCTAAATCCACTTGGTGCTCATTAGGGCGTGTTCGATGATTTGAGTTAATTACTTGCTAGGTCTCTTAACCCTAATCTCGAATTCTATTAATTCTTGTTCCCTATAGGTTGCATCGATCTCCTACTCACTCTCGTGCAGTACTCGACCGATGTTCCCAATTCAAGTTCTAAAACGCGAATCGCCGCTAGGCCGTGATCACGCTTAACTAGTCGATCACGCTAGCATATAATCGACACAATGAAAACAGAATTGGAAAATCATAATTGAATTAAAGGAGAGAGAGTTACATTACATGAACACTATGCCGCCATGGGTGGCTTCATCGATCCCTTAGACAAGAGGATTAGTTCCTCATGTCCGTAACAACGACGCACGTACAATCGGAATTCATCCTAAGCCTAAGAATTGAAAGAAAGGAAAAGGAGAAGAAACCCCAGAATAAGGATTACAAAAGTTCTCTGAAAATTCTGATCCAAAAAGTCCCCTTTTTCTGTTCTGATCTGCTCTATTTATAAGGAGGCCACGCGTCACGGCCGTGATGGCCATCACGGCCAGGCCGTGACGGCTTCTGCTTCTGGCGCACTTCTGGAATTCGAATTCTCGCGACGCGAAGGATGTCTCGCGACGCGATCCCGCCTTTCACGACCCGTGATGTGAATCACGGCTAGGCCGTGATGTTCTCTGCCTTGTGTGGATCTTGGGTCACGGCCGTGATACATATCACGGCTAGGCCGTGATGGTCTCTGACTTGTGTGGCATTTAGGTCACGGCTAGGCCGTGATGGTCTCTGACTCTGGTGCTTTTCTGGAGTTCACACACTCGCGACGCGAACCTTCCCTTCACGGCCCGTGATGTGAATCACGGCTAGGCCGTGATGGTCTCTGTCTTCCCGGGTCTTCAAACTCTCGCGGGGCGAGAATCTCCAGAATGGCAATCTCCACTATTTCTTGACTTTCCTTAATTCTTAGAGCTTCACTTATGGACCTGAAAACAACACAAGCAACCACAAGCGTAATTCTATCCAAAATAACCTAAAAACTACACAAAAGACGCAAAATGAGTCAAAGTCCAACTTAGGAACAAAACAAGGCAAATTTGGGCGAAAACGAGAGTGAACTTGAATAAATTGGCACATAAACCCTAGTTCATCTAGTCATAAAACTAGATAAGCCAAAGGCTTATCAAAATACCCCAAACTTAAACCTTGCTTGTCCCCAAGCAAGCTAAAACTCAAAAACGACTCAAGACTTGGCAAACCTGAAAGATCTAATCAATTTCGCACAAATTTCATGCAACTTTACAAAACAGTTTTTCTTCTTTGATTCCCCCCCTTTTTTCATCAATGTAATCCCCACATTCATCTACTTTAAACAATTGAGAATTTATCAATCATGCCATCTTTACTCTAAGTTGAGGCTCAAAGATACACACAAAGGAAGATCACCTATTTCAAACAATTGCCTTCCTCACAAGGGCATTTAGTATTTCACTCATTCGCTCAAGTTTGTCTAGGCTATCAACTTTTCACTCACTTTCACATTCTAAGAGCACTTCCCATGAATTTGATTTTCATCTCAAACATAGTTCCCACGAAAACATGTATGCAACATCAATAGGTCTTTCCACGGTTGTAATGGGGCCTGGCTAAGGGTAGGATAATCAAAGGATATTTAGGCTTAAGTCCCTAGGAACTAAGAGAGCATGAGCATTAAACACATTTTCCACTCAAATTCCTTTTTTCCATTTTTCATTTGGGCTCGGGTGACTACAACCTTTTCCTTGATATTATTTTTGTTTTGCCCCTTTTCTTTTGGCAATTTTTTTGTTTTCTTCTTTTCTTTTCTTTTTTTTTTTTTGCCTTGGGTCAACCTTTATTTTCTTTTTCTCATCCCAATATGACACATACCTTGTAGCCACCCCAAACTTAGTTTCTCACAACCTTTCTCTTGCTCATTTCCATGCTCTCCTAATCCTAAGATTGGGTTAACATGGTTTTTCAGATTTTGGCTCGTAATGTAGGGTCATCAAGAAACAATAGGTCAATTGGGCTCAATTTGGCTAACTAGGGAACATGCATTAGGGATGGTTCTTTTCAGGCCAAGTAGCTATTCAAAGAAAATTGCCTAAATCATTTGATGCAACACATAATCATGCAAACCATATAGAGATTCAAGCAAATTCGGGAAAATGCAACTTAACAGTGATTCACACATTCAAAAACAGAGTTGGAAGCTCAAATCCTCACCTGGACATTTTGCAAATTGTTTGACCGAGATACAATTCCTAGTGTGTGCACCCCCTCACCCCAAACTTATCATAAATCAAGTAATCACAATAAAATTCTCAAAGTTCAGTTTTCAATTTTTAAGTGGGGGTCAACCTTTCTAATTTCAGAACTTAGAGGGAAATCATCAATGGTCCAATAATTCATGCATCAATCTATGCTCAATTGAATTAAAATCTAACAAGTTTGCCGACACGACATTCATACAACAACTCTTGATCTTCTCAAATTATTCAAGAATGACAAACAAAAACAAAACAAACACAAAAAAACAAAAACAAGAGTGAGGAAAAGGAGAGAGTACCTAGCTTGGGTTGCCTCCCAAGTAGCGCTTGTTTAACGTCTCGAGTCTGACTCAAGTCGCCCCTAAGGGTTAATTCGGAGGAAGATCCTGCTTGCCATGCCATTCCTTGGCCCGTTCTTTGTAGGTTTGTGCCCTTTCACCTGCTCGCATGCGGTTCCCGGACAGCTCATTTAAGTTCAGGACCCTTCTATAATCAGCCACGAACTCTCCACTCCGTGGTGATCCTTTTTGAGATCAAATCATTGTGCAGACTTGACCACCACGGTTGTGCCACCCTTCAACCTTGGTGCTTTACCCTTCTTTTTCATTCCTTTGCTGCTTGAGTTCTTTCCTTGCACATTCTTCCCTTGGGAGACTCTGTATGGGTTCCATGTCTCGTAGCCACTCAAGGTAGACTTCATCCCCAGAAGGGCCCTTTTCCTCACTGTCTTTCTCATGAGATTCTCCGATATCTTGTTGCAAAAGAAGGATCATGGTCTTCTCGAGTTGTCTTCACCTTTTGATTGGGTCCACCACATCCACTCGATACACTTCCGACCTCTCTGAGGGTGCTTCATTGCTTCAAAGAGATTGAAGACTACCTCATCATCTTGCACCCTTAGAGTGAGTTTCCCTTGCCGCACATCTATCAAGGCACCCCTAGTGGCCAAGAAGGGCCTACCCAATATGAGAGGAACCTCGGCGTCTTCGTCCATATCGAGCACTACAAAGTCCGCCGGAAATATGAGCTTGTCCACTTTTACTAACAAGTCTTCGACCACCCCATAAGGATATTTTATAGAGCGATCGGCTAGTTGGAGCGACATCCGTGTATCCTTGAATTCCTTGATCCCCAACCTCTTCATCATAGATAGGGGCATCAAGTTGATGCTTGCCCCTAGATCACACAATGCCTTCCTTACAGTCATCCCCCCAATGGTGCATGGTATCGAAAAAGAACCGGGATCCTTCAACTTTTGAGGTAGTTTTCTCTGAAGAATGGCACTACACTCCTCGGTCAAAGCAACCGTTTCTTCATCTACTATCCTCCGCTTCTTGGTGAGAAGCTCCTTCATAAACCGAGCATATGATGGCATTTGTTCTAAGGCTTCCGCAAATGGAATGTTAATTTGGAGTTTGCGGAAGACATCAAGGAATCTGTTGAACTGCTTATCCTGTTGAGGCTTCTTCAATCGTTCAGGATACGGTACCTTCATGTAAGGAGGGAGGTCTTGGGGTTCAACCCATTTCTTCTTTCGGAACTCTTCATCTACAAGCTTCAGCCTTCCCCCTTGCTCCGGTGCCTTGTCACTTGCCAACCCTTCTTTCTCTGGTTGCTCTTCCTCAACGGGTAGTTGTTCCGGGCCCTTGTCATTCTGAGAACTAGTGGTACCCCTGCTAGGTTCCAAAACCCTTCCGCTTCTAGTTGTGATGGCATTGCATTGGTTCTTCGGGTTGTTCTCTGTGTCACCTGGGAGAGTGCCTGGGAGACGCTCATTAAGTTGCCTTGCGAGCTGAGCAACCTGCGTCTCTAGATTGTGAATTGCTGACCCTGTATGAGCTGCCAACTTGTCAACTGACGCATTCACTTTCTCTAAAGCTGTGTATGTATAGGTTGACAGCTTCTCAACTGTCCCGGTCATCTTTTCAAAGGCCAGCTCCCACTTGTTGTCTTCCACCATCGATATTTGCAAGCGATTAGGCCCGGATGAGCTGCTGAGTATTGCGTTGCTTGAATTCCAATGTTCGGTCTCGAGACCCTGTTGAGGTTGTTGCCAATTCTGTTGAGGGTGTTGTTGGCCGGCAAGACCACCATTAACATCACTCCAAGCAAATCCGGATGGTCTCTTCTCATGTAGCCCCTATTCGATTACGATTGTTCCTCGATAATTGTTACGGGGCACGAGTGTCATAGAAGTTGTGGCATGAGTCCACGTGTTCCGAGGGAAATTTAGCGGGCAATTAAAGTGTCATGATTTCCATTGCAATTTGCACAACCACTGAGGCATTCCCTCGTGTATAGCATTAACCCTCTTGTTCCCAGACAAAGCCTCATTTTGCATCTTCAAAAGTCTGTTTTGCTCTAAAAATGGCTTCCATTGTCCCGGGGCTGATTCCACTCGAGGGTCTCCCTACCACGGTTGTAATCATTATATGACATCTTCTCTAACAGTGCCCATCCATCCTCAGCGATAAATATACAAAAGAAACGCCACTGCGGCATCACGGTTCATCGATGGCGTCCCTTCAACCCATTAAAGAAATGTTTGCACTTTGGAAACCGGGTCAAAGAACGCAGAGGGACATCTTCTCAATAAACCATTGTACCTCTCCCATGCTTCATTGTAAGTTTCGTCCTCCACTGCCTGAATGATGTGACGGCTATTCTTGCTTGTGCCGCCTTCGAGGAGGCAAATATTTGGTTAGGAACTTCGTGCCATCTGCTCCCAAGTTACGATCTTTGTTACTATACAAACTATCAACCCAAACGCGAGCGACATCCCTAAGAGAGAGAGCGAAGAGCCGCAAGCGAAACTCATCTTGTGAGACTCCTTTTGTCTTCTGTAAGTCACACGCCTCAAGGAAGCGAGTGATGTGTCTATGCGGGTCTTGCTTTCCACTCCCATCAAACTGATTCTCCCGGAGCTGGAATGTGACACATGCTTCAACTCTGAAGGAGTCTGTGTTCAGGTTGCCCCTCACAATAGAAGAGTCACAATCTACCAAGCTTGGTAGATCGTACTCAAAGAGAGGCTTGTAACGAGGAGGAGGAGGAGGAGGATTTTCTTCAGCCATGCCCTCTATTTTAATTGCTTCCAACCTCTTCCTTTCTCTGGCCTCTTTTCTTAATTGCCTCTCGGTCCTGGTGATCTCTGAATCGAATAGCAATTCCTCTTGTAGAAGAGTACCTCGCATACAAAAATATGCATAGACCATTTTTAATCAAAGAATGTTAGAAATATATTGGCATTTAAATAACAGAAAATTAAACTACACATCAGCTTATACAAACAGCCGATTTTCCTATAAATTAGGAAAATTGGTTGTGCCAATCCCATTAACGGCGCCAAACACTTGTTGTTACTCCGGCAAGTGTACCGGGTCGTCGCAAGTAATAAAACACGGTAAGAGTCTACCGAGGTCGAACACAATGATTGGGTTACCAATTCGACTAATTTCACGAGAAATCCGATAAGTTGATTAAGTAGAGAAAGTGGTTGGAAAGAACTAAGATCACAATTCAAATTAACAAATCGAATCAATTAAAGAAGTGGTGATGAAATCTGGAATTAAAAGCATCTAAGGTTTCGAATCCACCTACCCAATCATGCAAAGTACCCAAGTGATATTGATCTCCTCCCTAGGTTCAATTTTAATGTCAACGGGGACCCCTAAATTCTCCTAAATCCACTTCCGTGCTCATTAGGACGTATTCAATGATTTGAGTTAATTACTTGCTAGGTCTCTTAACCCTAATCTCGAATTCTATTAATTCTTGTTCCCTATAAGTTGCATCGATCTCCTACTCACTCTCGTGCAATACTCGACCGATGTTCCCAATTCAAGTTCTAAAACGCGAATCGCCGCTAGGCCGTGATCACGCTTAACTAGTCGATCACGCTAGCATATAATCGACACAATGAAAACAGAATTGGAAAATCATAATTGAATTAAAGGAGAGAAAGTTACATTACATGAACACTATGCCGCCATGGGTGGCTTCATCGATCCCTTAGACAAGAGGATTAGTTCCTCATGTCCGTAATAACGACGCACGTACAATCGGAATTCATCCTAAGCCTAAGAATTGAGAGAAAGGAAAAGGAGAAGAAACCCCAGAATAAGGATTACAAAAGTTCTCACGAAAATTCTGATCCAAAAAGTCCCCTTTTCGTTACGATCTGCTCTATTAATAAGGAGGCCCGCAGCGTCACGCGGCCGTGATGGCCATCACGGCCAGGCGGGGCGGCCTACGCTTCTGGAGCACTTCTGGAATTTGAATTCTCGCGATGCGAAGGATGTCTCGCGACGCGATCCCGCCTTTCACGGCCCGTGATGTGAATCACGGCTAGGCCGTGATGTTCTTTGCCTTGTGTGGAGCTTGGGTCACGGCGTGGTGATACATATCACGGCTAGGCCGTGATGGTCTCACGACTTGTGTGGCATTTAGGTCACGGCCGTGATATACATCACGGCTGGGCCGTGATGGTCTCGACTCTGGTGCTTTTCTGGAGTTCACACACTCGCGGCCAAGAAGGACGTCTCGCGACGCGAACCTTCCCTTCACGGCCCGTGATGTGAATCACGGCTAGGCCGTGATGGTCTCTGTCTTCCCGGGTCTTCAAACTCTCGCGGGGCGAGCTTCCTCTCGCGGGGCGAGAATCTCCAGAATGGCAATCTCCATTATTTCTTGACTTTCCTTAATTCTTAGAGCTTCACTTATGGACCTGAAAACAACACAAGCAACCACAAGCGTAATTCTATCCAAAATAACCTAAAAACTACAAAAAAGACGCAAAACGAGTCAAAGTTCAACTTAGGAACAAAACAAGGCAAATTTGGGCGAAAACGAGAGTGAACTCGAATAAATTGGCACATAAACCCTAGTTCATCTAGTCATAAAACTAGATAAGCCAAAGGCTTATCATTTAGCGACCAAAATCTTCGGTCGCTAAATAGGTTTTTTTTGTAGTGTAATTTGGTATAGGGTTAGGTCAGGATTAATAAGCATAAATAACAGTTTACAGCCACACAAGCCAGAGAGAGACGAAAATTAGACAACTTTTACAATCATTATTTTTGCTTTTACATTATTGGGCTTAATTGCTAAACATTGTTAATTTTCGGATTTTTCACTCATCTCGACTTTGTTGCCTTGCGAGAGCATAACTAGGGCCACATATATCGGAATTTGGTGATCTTGTTGTCCCTAGAATGATAAGAAAGAGACCTATAATTTCATGTTTCACAAGAATTGTCAAATTAAAACAAAATCAAGGCAATATTGGGGTCCCGAGTTCTCTGGCGCGGATCAGTGCGCAATCCATGATGTTCCTTCACTTAAATGGGCCTAACTTACTCTTCTTAAGCCCAATTAAGGCATATGATACCTTGTTGGAAAGCTTATTCAGAGGCCCTTAATTTGGTCTATGAGCTAGATCAGGATTAATAAGCATAAATAGCAGTTTACAGCCTCACAAGTCAGAGAGAGACGGAAATTAGACAACTTTTACAATCATTGTTTTTGCTTTTACATTATTGGGCTTAATTGCTAAACATTGTTAATTTTCGGATTTTTCACTCATCCGACCTTGTTGCCTTGCGAGAGAATAACTTGAGCTACATATATCGCATTTTGGTGATCTTGCTGTCACTAGAAAGATAAGGAAGAGACCTACAATTTCAGGTCGCACAAGAATTTTCAAATTAAGCCAAAATCAAGGCTAAATTGGGTCCCGAGTTCCCTAGTACGGATCAGTGCGCAGTCTAAGATGTTCCTTCACTTAAATGGGCCAAACTTACTCATCTTAAGCCTAATTAAGACATATGATACCTTGTTGGAAAGCTTATTCAGAGGCCCTTAATTTGGTCTAGGGTTAGGTCAGGATTAATAAGCATACTTAGCAGTTTACAGGTACATAAGCCAGAGAGAGACGGAAATTAGACAACATTTACAATTGTTGTTTTTGATTTTACATTATTAGGCTTAATTGGGCTTAATTGCTAAACATTGTTAATTTTCGGATTTTTCTCCCATCTTGACCTTGTTGCCTTGCGCAGAGCATAACTAGAGCTACAGATATCGGATTTTGGTGA